>WNWK01018103.1:0-40825 GCA_009830355.1 Cherax destructor | reverse complement strand
CCTGAAGTCTGCTGGGGGTTGCCATTACCCAATTTCCCCCTTTAAAGGGAAAAATTTCCGGGTTGGTCTTTTTCCCCCCCAAAAAAAATACACCCCCAAAAAAACTTAAAAAAATTAAACCCAAACATAATTCCTTTTTTCCCCGGGGTTTGTTAACCGAGGGCCCCTGTATTTGGTTGTTCAATTTCAAATGATGATATTACCCCTGTTAAAATTACAATATGATGATTTACATTGTAACAAGTGTTTGGGGGGGATGGTAATATAATAGAAAAAATTTGAATTTTTTTAAAAGGGAAAAATAACATTGATTTTTTTTGAAAGAAATTTATATATGATATTTAGTTTAGGGTGAACAAATGATGAAGGCAAGGATGGTACAGTATATAAACTAAAACTTCTGTATTTAGAAATGTTGTACAGTTGGCCCTATACATTCACAGGAGGATTACACTCCTAAAGGTCCTGCAAAACTAGAAACCACAAATAATTTAATATTTAAATCTGCATAATAAATTTTTGTTTTAGATTTGGGATTTTTGTGTTTCAGAGACCACTTCTGTAATATATTACTAATCCAATCAGATTTTTTAGATTTTGCCACCGAAGTGGCTAGTTTATTGTGCACCCCATATCTATCCTGTGGACGGTAGTGCAAGAGCATATGGATACACAAAAGGCCTAGGCACTAGGCCCCAAAACGGTTAACAATTATACATTTGGATTTATATCTACAAATATAGGAAATTTAGGAAATTTGCTTAGTATAACTGGTATCTTATTTTCATTAATAAGATATCTTGACATGTCACATAGGTTATTATACTGTCTATATCTGTATTCCTCAATAAGTGGACAATTAAGCACATAGTGTTCAAGATAGTGACCATATTCCTGATCACATAATTTGCATTTAGTTTGATCATCATCTGTGTGTCTCCCAAACTGCCAGCAGTACTTGTAGCCAAGCCTAAGCCTGGTCACTACAACATCAGTCAGTCTGTTCACATTTGCAAGTTGCTCCATAAACATGCTTATCTGTGTTCATGTTATCATAGTGGGTTATAGATCTACTCAGGCTTCTAACTGCATTCCTATAGCAATAATTTTCATTATTTACTTCTCTCCTAATATTATTCCTAATGCTAGACACATACAGTGGACCCCCGAGTTACGAACACCCTGGAAATCGTACAATTATGTAAGTATAATATTGTAAGTGCTTTTGTAAGTGTAATTTTGGGGGTCTGAAATAGACTAACCTACTTGACATTATTTCTTAAGTCAGTAAATTCGTTCGGTAATGGCACTTGAGCAGGCTTCTGGAATGAAGTTTTTATGTTACTACTCTGTTGTTATTCGCAATGAGAGAAACTGCAAGAGTCTACATGGTACAGTCCATTTGAGCCGGACTGGAGACAGTCCGGCAACCTTTGTAGGTTGAAGAATGAGTCACGTTGCTACAGGAGAATGTCTTTTTCGTTGAACATGTCCTTTTACAGAACATATTGTCGGTAATTCTAGCAACATTATTACTATACGAAGAAACATTAAAATCCCTTAACCTACATTCTCTTGTAAGACGTAAAATGAGGGGAGACATGATTGAAGTGTATAAGTGGAAGATGGGCATTAATAAGGGAGATATAAACAAGGTTCTGAGGATATCTTTCTATGGAGCTTCTGCAGATTTTTACCTCTATCGCTACTCTTTTCCCGTCATAACCTTCATATCATCTGCAAACATAGATATGTATTATTCTGACTATCTAGAAAGGCCATTTTTTAAAGTCCAGCACATACCTCGGCCATCTGCATCTTGCGCTAACGTTTGGTGTCGTCCGTGTAAGCATTGTGGTCGGTCTTGATGACCACCAGGTGTCCGGTCTCCGGGTGGATGACAAACTTGAGAATGTGACACCTATTACGAAAAATGTATTACAATAGTAAAAAATACTTGGGAGCAAGGGGCTAGTAACGCCTTTTCCTGCATAAATTACTACATGTAAAAAGGAAAGCTTTCGTTTTCTTTTTAGATCAGTCTACTGTATACCAAAGTTATATTATACATTCTCCTTCTGGGTACTCTTCTTGGCTAACATATCAACTTTATCATGAAGGAGTAATCCACTGTGTGATGGGATCCATAGCAATTGTACATTAATCCAATTAATATTGACATTCATAAGAAATAATAATGTGAATAAAAGACTTCCATTTGTGAAAGCCATTTAGCCAGGAAAATATTTGATAATTAAAGCTGTTCACTGGTGTCTCTGTGGTAAAAATGTTAGATAATTGAACCCTGCCAATAAGGAAACCAGTGAATTTATATGGATGATTGTACCAAACTCAGTTGGAATACAAGTCCAAGGTCAAGGACATTATATGTAGTAACGTGAGAGTGTTACATCTGCTCTCTGCTACAGTGAACCTACCACACTGCTTTAACACATTTTCATTGCCTCGTCTGCCATTTGCCAGTAAATTATTATGGTGTTATAAGTTACTACACTCGAACCACATTTGACATAATACCTCAAGTTGCAATGTTTTTGCCTCACTCTGACCTTTATATATGTACATATGTATATCTGCTACACCAAGACCAGGTGAGCATAAATACAAAGTGGATAACATCTTGTACATCTTGCTCCTGTGGCTGCCTCACTGAGAAGGCTTACATTGAGCTGGCTGCTCCTGCAATCACTGCACCATGTGAATACTGTATACCATACAGTACAGTGGACCCCCAGTTTACGTACTGCTTCAAACTCGAACAATTATGTAAGTGTTATTTTTGGGGGTCTAAAAGGACTAATCTAATTTACATTATTCCTTATGAGAACAAATTTGTTTGGTAATGGCACTTGAACAGCATTCTGGAAAGAATTAATTACGTAAACCGGGGGTCCACTGTATTTTAATTATTATTAGCCATTTGCTGAATTGTTTCTTTGATAATATTATTACTTGAGATATGCCATATGTATTTTCATTTCATATCTACTGTTCATTAATTACGATTTCTATAAATGTTGAGAAAACTTGTAAAATATTTTTTTTGTAATTTTCTTAGCTGTACTATTGTTAGATGTGCTCCTTAAGTGTAAGTTTATTAATTGTCATCCAAGTTCATTAATTACTATGTGAAGGTAGTAGTGTTTGAGAAGACAGTGTTTAGTGTTTTAAGTAAAGAGATTGTGTTTAAGGCATTGAGTAGGTCAGGTGAGATCAACCAGGCTATGTAGGTCAGTGGGCCAGCAACATCAGCTTGAACAAGCAATCAACAGGCTTGGTTGTGAGGGTAGAAATACTCTTGTAACTGGTCACAGGTGTATCACAGGTAGTCTGTATACATTATAAATGTGTTATAAGAGAGGGCATACTTATTAATTTTAATTATGTATTAATCAAATGTTTTGCACTATTATGGATCACAAGTACTGTAGTACAAATTACCATGTTTTGAAAATATGAAAAGTGCATTTTTGCATCAGGGGCCTGTTATCCTAGTTGGAATACTGTACAGCCACTCTAGGAGAGTTCTAGTGAAGATGTTTTAAGCCTCTGCTTTTGGAAGTAAATGGTATAAAATACCAACGCAATGGAAAAATAAACACATACGCAGTACAGTGGACCCCCGAGTTTCGTAAACCCTGGAAATCATACAATTATGTAAGTATAATATTGTAAGTGCTTGTGGAAGTGTATTTTTGGGGGTCTGAAATAGACTAATCTACGTGACATTTTTCCTTAAGGGAGTAAATTCGTTCGGTAATGGTGCTTGAGCAGACTTCAGGAGTGAAGTTTTTACGAAACTCAGGGGTCCACTGTATAATGTGATCCTTTGTTGACAACATTTCGCCCACACAGTGTGCTTTATCAAGTCACAAACAGATCTACCTGGGTGAAAGGTTCGTGAGTATTTATAGGATGGAGTCAGGTGGAGAATGCTGGGTAGGTTGGACCTGAAACTGCATGTGACAATCGAGTAGGGTGATAAAGTTTAGGACCTTGGGCAGCTTTAAAAAGATTGGTAGATCTGTTTGTGATTTGATAAAACCCACTGTGTGGGTGAAACGTTGTCAATAAAGGATCACATTATACTGCTTATATGTTTATTTTTCCAAGCCTCTGCTTAGTTAAACATAATTGCTTAATTTATTTTTTTTAACACCGGCCATATCCCACCGAGGCATAAATTTAGTAAGTTATGTAGGAGAAGGGGTTACTAGCCCCTTGCTCCTGGCATTTTAGTCACCTCTCATGACACACATGGCTTACGAAGAAGAATTCATTTCCTCAATTTTATAATTCTTATGATACAAAAAGTTCTTAAAATTGTTTGGACTATTGCTGCATTCCCAGAGTATTTTCTCTTAAATTCATTTAGCTCATTGTTATATATCTAGTACATTTCCTTTTAATTGTAATACTAATATCAATACAGTAGAATTACTTATGTATATATTTTAATATCAAGACATTGAAATGCATATTTTGTCACCTTAGCTTGAAATGCATTGCACTTAGTCAGTATGCAATATTAAGTTGTTGAAATAAACTTTGTCAGTTAGCAAGGTAGCTTTTTTATTTTCCCTATTCAGACTGAATTTTATTGCCAGTAAATATATCCTGCTTTTCTGCAGGACGAAGATGGTCAATGGGACGCCAAGAGATTACAAAATGAGAAGGAGGCTGTTAAAGCATTCAAAAAGAAATTTCGTGAGAAAACGGACAATGGATGGAATACTAGAGACAAATTTGTGCCACATCCTGGGAAATATTGCCTTCAGGAAAGTATGTAAAAGTGGAAGTGATAAATAACTTACTGATAGAAAACTGGTGTAAAGAATTACAGTGGTACCCCGACTTACGATATTTTTTCATTCCAGAATGCTGTTCAAGTGTCATTTCCAAACGAATTTATCTCCTTAAGAAATGTTGTAAAATAGACTAGTCCTTTTAGACCCCCAAAATTACACTTACAAAAGCATTTAAAAAAATAAACTTACATAAAAGGGTGAGTTTGGGGACCATCGTAAGTCGGGGTACCACTGTATTATTAATAGTATGTGAACAAAGTAACATTTATGAAAGGATTCAAGGAAATTGATTAGCCAGACTTGAATACTGAAGGTTGCAGTTTAGCAGCCTGTTCTCTTGGGTGGAGTGGGGGTGGGGAATCAGTTCAGCCCCATCCTTCAGTGCTCGTTTGCCTTATAAGGCGGTTTATTTGCTCATTCCGTACACTTGATAAAGCTGAGCCTTGGGTGAAATGTATTAAAAGGATCCTTTGCAACCAGTGTCTTTATTGCTACTCATTGGTTTTTGCCATTGTCTACCAGCTTGTCCTCTTAACCACAGGCATCATGGCATTGTTGTAAAAACAGTTAACCCTTTCACTGTCCAGACCCCCAAATTGAAACTTACTTTCATGTCTAAAAATCCCCTTCCCCCCAAAAAAAAAAATATATATATAATCTCTGAAATGGTAGTGATATACGACTTAGATTATTTCAGCATGATACAATGTTTGCACACAAGGGTGGGTGACATTCAGTGTCATGCAGAAAGCCCTTAGTATGCAGAGCATTTAGACAAACTGAAACTTACTTTCATGTCTAAAAATCCCCTTCCCCCCAAAAAAAATATATATATATAAAATCTTCTGAAATGGTAGTGATATACGTACTTAGATTATTTCAGCATGATACAATGTTTGCACACACAAGGGTGGGTGACATTCAGGTGTTCATGCAGAAAGCCCCTTAGTATGCAGAGCATTTTAGACAAACTTATTTTAAGACTAATAAGACAATAACGGTTGATTGCTTATATATACGGTCTCTTGGGGGTTGTAACAATAAATATAAGAATTACAATGAACTCAAGATAACTGAATACATATTAATACATGCTGTATGACTTTTAAGGATTACAGATTGGCTTATGATTACAAGTAATGAAGATTCTAGCATATCAACATATTTTGAACACTTTCTTCTTTTCTTTCAACAAGTCGGCACATTCAATATATTTAATGACTGTGTAGATTACAGATAATGAGAATAAGAATACTACAGTCAACCCTCCGTTTTCATGTTTAATCCGTTCCTGAGGGATCAACTAAAACTGAAATCAATGAAAACTGAAGCCAATTAATCCGTTTCAGACACCCAGGAGTATTAACAAAAAATAATTTTTTAGAGATTAAATATAGATTTACATACAAAAAGAATGACAAATAAATATAAAGCACTAATAACATGTATAAATGAACATTTAACTTCACACTTACCTTTATTGGCAACTCTTTTTGGTGTATGGAAGATGGAGAGGAGGAGAGAGGGAGGTGAGTTTATTGTTGGGAGGCAGGACAAAATGCTTCATTGTGACACTAATATCAGCTCTATGGCTTACTTATCTATCACAATTCATTTATTTTATTTTATTTTTTATTAACACATCGGCCGATTCCCACCAAGGCAGGGTGGCCCGAAAAAGAAAAACTTTCATCATCATTCACTCCATCACTGTCTTGCCAGAGGGTGCTTTACACTACAGTTATAAAACTGCAACATTAACACCCCTCCTTCAGAGTGCAGACCCTGTACTTCCCATCTCCAGGACTCAAGTCCGGCCTGCCGGTTTCCTGAATCCCTTCATAAATGTTACTTTGCTCACACTCCAACAGCACGTCAAGTATAAAAACCATTTGTCTCCATTCACTCCTATCAAATACGCTCACACATGCTTGCTGGAAGTCCAAGCCCTCGCACACAAAACTTCCTTTACCCTCCCTCCAACCTTTCCTAGGCCGACCCCTACCCCGCCTTCCCTCCACTACAGATTTATACACTCTCGAGTTATTCTATCTCGTTCCATTCTCTCTACATGTCCGAACCACCTCAACAACCCCTCCTCAGCTCTCTGGATAATTGTTTTGGTAATCCTGCACCTCCTCCTAATTTCCAAACTCCGAACCCTCTGCATTATATTCACACCACACATTGACCTCAGACATGCCATCTCCACTGCCTCCAGCCTTCTCCTCGTTGCAACATTCATCACCCATGCTTCACACCCATATAAGAGAGTTGGTATAACTATACTCTCATACATTCCCTTCGTTACTTCCATGGACAAAGTTCTTTGTCTCCACAGACTCCGAAGTGCTCCACTCACCCTTTTTCCCTCATCAATTCTATGATTCACCTCATCCTTCATAGACCCATCTGCTGACATGTCCACTCCCAAATATCTGAATACATTCACCTCCTCCATACTCTCTCCCTCCAATCTGATATCCAATCTTTCATCACCTAATCTTTTTGTTATCCTCATCACCTTACTCTTTCCTATATTCACTTTCAATTTTCTTCTTTTACACACCCTACCAAATTCATCCACCAACCTCTGCAACTTCTCTTCAGAATCTCCCAAAAGCACAGTGTCATCAGCAAAAAGCAACTGTGGCAACTCCCACTTTGTATTTAATTCTTTATCTTTTAACCCCACACCTCTTGCCAAGACCCTCGCATTCACTTCTCTTACAACCCCATCTATAAATATATTGAACAACCACGGTGACATCACACATCCTTGTCTAAGGCCCACTTTTACTGGGAAATAGTCCCCTTCCCTCCTACACACTCTAACTTGAGCCTCACTATCCTCATAAAAACTCTTCACTTCTTTCAGTAACCTACCTCCTATTCCATACACCTTACAACATCTGCCACATTTCCCCCCTATCCACCCTATCATACGCCTTTTCCAAATCCATAAATGCCACAAAAACCTCTTTACCCTTATCCAAATACTGTTCACCTATGTTTCACTGTAAACACTTGGTCTACACACCCCCTACCTTTCCTAAAGCCCCCTTGTTCATCTGCTATCCTGCTTTTTGTCTTACTCTTAATTCTTTCAATAATAACTCTACCATACACTTTACCAGGTACACTCAACAGACTTCTTCTTTCTTTCAACACGTCGGTCGTTTCCCACTGAGGCAGGGTGGCCCAAAAGGAAAAAAGAAAGTTTCTCCTTTTACATTTAGTAATATATACAGGAGAAGGGGTTACTAGCCCCTTGCTCCCGGCATTTTAGTCGCCTCTTACGACACGCATGGCTTACGGAGGAAGAATTCTATTCCACTTCCCCATGGAGATAAGAGGAAATATGAACAAGAACTAGTAAGAAATTAGAAGGAAACCCAGAGGGGTGTGTATATATATATGCTTGTACATGAATGTGTAGTGTGATCTAAGTGTAAGTAGAAGTAGCAAGATGTACCTGAAATCTTGCATGTTTATGAGACAGAAAAAAGACACCAGTAATCCTACCATAATGTAAAACAATTACAGGCTTTCGTTTTACACTCACTTGGCAGGACGGTAGTACCTCCCTGGGTGGTTGCTGTCTACCAACCTACTACCTATAACTCAACAGACTTATTCCCCTATAATTTTTGCACTCTCTTTTGTCTCCTTTGCCTTTATACAAAGGAACAATACACGCTCTCTGGCAATCCCTAGGTACCTTACCCTCTTCCATACATTTATTAAATAATAGCACTAACCACTCCAAAACTATATCCCCACCTGCTTTTAACATTTCTATCTTTATCCCATCAATCCCAGCTGCCTTACCCCCTTTCATTCTACCCACTGCCTCACGAACTTCCCCCACACTCATAACTGGTTCTTCCACACTCCTACAAGATGTTATTCCTCCTTGCCCTATGCACGAAATCACAGCTTCCCTGTCTTCATCAACATTTAACAACTCTTCAAAATATTCCCTCCATCTTCCTGATACCTCTAACTCTCCATTTAATAACTCTCCTCTCCTATTTTTAACTGTCAAATCCATTTGTTCCCTAGGCTTCCTCAACTTATTAATCTCACTCCAAAACTTTTTCTTATTTTCAACAAAATTTGTTGATAACATCTCACCCACTCTCTCATTTGCTCTCTTTTTACATTGCTTCACCACTCTCTTAACCTCTCCTTTTCTCTCCATATACTCTTCCCTCCTTGCATCACTTCTACTTTGTAAAAACCTCTCATATGCTAACTTTTTCTCCTTTACTACTCTCTTTACATCATCATTCCACCAATCGCTCTTCTTCCCTCCCGCACCCACTCGCCTGTAACCACAAACTTCTGCTGAACACTCTAACACTACATTTTTAAATCTACCCCATACATCTTCGACCCCATTGCCTACACTCTCACTAGCCCATCTATCCTCCAATAGTTGTTTATATCTTACCCTAACTGCCTCCTCTTTTAGTTTATAAACCTTCACCTCTCTCTTACTTACTGCTTCTATTTTCCTTGTATCCCATCTACCTTTTACTCCCACTGTAGCTATAACTAAAATGTGATCTGATATATCTGTGGCCCCTCTATAAACATGTACATCCTGAAGTCTACTCAACAGTCTTTTATCTACCAGTACATAGTCCAACAAACTACTGTCATTACGCCCTACATCATATCTTGTATACTTATTTATCCTCTTTTCTTAAAATATGTATTACCTATAACTAAACCCCTTTCTATACAAAGTTCAATCAAAGGGCTCCCATTTTCATTTACACCTGACACCCCAAACTTACCTACCACACCTCTCTACATGTTTCTCCTACTTTAGCATTTAGGTCCCTACCACAATTACTCTCTCACTTGGTTCAAAAGTTCCTATACATTCGCTTAACATCTCCCAAAATCTCTCTCTCCTCTACACTCCTCTACACTCCTCTCTTCTCCAGGTGCATACACGCTTATTATGACCCACTTTTCGCATCCGACCCTTATTTTAATCCACATAATCCTTGAATTTACACATTTATATTCCCTCTTCTCCTTCCATAACTGATCCTTCAACATTATTGCTACCCCTTCCTTAGCTCTAACTCTCTCAGATACTCCTGACTTAATCCCATTTATTTCTCCCCACTTAAACTCGCGTACCCCCTTCAGCTTTGTTTCGCTTAGGGCCAGGACATCCAACTTCTTTTCATTCATAACATCAGCAATCATCTCTTTCTTATCATCCGCACTACATCCACGCACATTCAAACAACCCAGTTTTATAAAGTTTTTCTTCTCTTTTTTAGTAAATATGTACAGGAGAAGGGGTTACTAGCCCATTGCTTCCGGCAATTCATCTAATATGACATAATAAACAATATTAATAACATAGAAACATGATATATACAGTCAACCCTTGGTTTTTGTGTGTCTCCGTTTTCGGTGATTTTGGTTTTTGGGCACTTTTTTCATGGAAATATTGTCTTAGTTTTCGTTGATGGTACGGAACCTGTCCATGTGCCCAGCGCACATACAAAGCCCGCAAGCCCGCCTCCCACACACCTCCCACGCACATTGTCACACAGTCTAGTATTGTTTATGCTTGAGTGAACATCATCCCAAGAGTTCATACAAAACATTTATTAACAATTCATTGTTTTTGGCCCTTGATTATTGTGTGTGACTACTAAATAAGCTATACCATGGGCCCAAAGAAAGCTCCTAGTGCCAGTTCTTTGGTAAAGAAATAGAAAAATATGATAGTGGTGTAGGTATTGCCGAGTTCGCCAGGATATACAATAAGGCCCCATCAACCATCGGTTCCATTGTGGCGAAGAGAAAAGAAATCATGGAAGCTAATGTTGCGAAAGGGGTGAATACAATAACGAAACAAAGACCTCAATCAATTGAAAATATGGAGAAATTGTTGTTGGTGTGGATAAACGAAAAACTGCTAGTGGGTGATAGTGTTGTGCAATCCATCATATGTGAAAAAGCAAGGCAATTGCATTCCGATCTTGTCAAGAAAATACCTGAAACCAGTGTTGATGTTGATGAATTTAAGGACAGCAAAGGCTGGTTCGAAAACTTCAAGAAGCGAAGTGGCATACATAGTGTTGTAAGGCATGGTGAGGGTGCCAGTTCAGACAAACTTGCGGCTGAAAAATTTGTGCGCGACTTTAAAGAATATGTAGAGGCTGAAGAATTCAAACCCCAACAAGTGTTTAATTGTGATGAAACAGGCCTCTTTTGGAAGAAAATGCCAAGGAGGACCTACATCATGCAGGAGGAAAAGGCAATGCCAGGACACAAGCCTATGAAAGACAGGCTAACTCTCATGTTGTGTGGTAACGTTAGTGGGGATTTCAAAGTGAAGCCTTGACTGGTGTATCACTCTGAAACTCCCAGTGTGTTCAAGAAATAGTGTTAACAAGAGTAAATTGTGTGTGATGTGGAAGTCTAACGCTAAGGCATGGGTCACTAGGGAAATTTTCCTGGAATGGTTTAATCAAGTGATTGGCCCCAGTGTGAAGAAATATCTATTGGACAATAAATTGGGGCTCAAGTGCCTCCTGGTAATGGACAATGCTCCTGCTCATCCTCGAGACTTGGAAGACCAATTGTCTAAGGATTTCAAATTTGTAACAGTGAAGTTCTTGCCTCCTAACACCACTCCTCTCCTCCAGCCCATGGACCAGCAGGTCATTGCAAACTTCAAAAAACTGTACACCAAAGCAATGTTTCAAAGGTGCTTTGACATAACCTCAGACTCTGAATTGACCCTAAGAGAGTTCTGGAAAGATCACTTCAATATCTTCCATTGCATAGGCCTTATAGATAAAGCTCCTCTTTAAGGGGGGCTCCTTGTCGCGGTAAAGAGGCTATTGGTCTGAGGAATTAGACCTCTTGGTCTTCTTCCTCAGACCGAACCTAATTACCTCCCAATCCCCCCTCCCCTTTCCCATCTTCCCCATCCTCCCTTTTCCCTTTCCTCCTCATCCCTCCCTTATTTCCTTCCCATTTTTACCCTGGGAGCTTCTCTCCACAGGCATTCTAGTTCCTAGATAGGGGGAAGGGTACTGTGCTCCAATCCCATTCCGTTGAGGTTCTTGGCAGTGGTGTAGTTTGCCGTGGAATCTGGATTGCCTGGGGATGTCCCGATCCCTCTCCGGTCTCCCGGGGGGTGGCCTTGGGTATCTTTCGGGCGACGGGTGTATCTCTGGAGGCCACCTTTCGGATTCTGGGGGTGGTGGCTGAAGGAGGTATGCTTTGTGGCGGATATCCGGCCGCCCTCTCTTGTCCGCCGAGGTGGCTCGGTGGATGTGAGGTTGCTATCCCGGATTGCTGGTTTACTGGCATGATGGGTAGGGTATGGCACGGGTTCCATGCAGCACCTGCACTACTTGCGGTGTTTAGGTCCTCTTGGGCGCGGAAGGGGATTTATGCCCCTTTCATTCCTACTAGGAGCTGTTCCTCCACGTTCCCCCCTTTTTTTTATTCTTTTTTTATTTTTATTTTCTTTCTTTTTTTTCTTAAAAACAAAAAGAAAGAAGTAACCTAACCACGGATGCCCTAATCCGTGAACCTACCCCCGGGCCCCTTCTTGATACCGCACCTAGTTCTGACCCTACCTCGTTAATGGACAACTCTTCGGACAACTCTAATACTCCTGTACCTCTTGCTGGTGCCGGTTCATCAACTGCTTCAGGTACCGGGGTTCTGACTGGCCCTTTCGATACGTCTGACCTTCGCTATTCTCTGACCTTGATTCCGGCTTCTCCCTTAACAGTGCAGCAATTTTCGAATTGCCCGCCCGTCACACGTCGGACCGCCTCTGGTCCCCCATCCAAACGACCAAGACCCTTACATGACAACTCGACACTTCCTGCTCATTCATCTCAGAAACGACCAGCTTGTCACGCACTCCCCTTAAATGCTCTGTTTCACACTACTCAATGGACATAGTTTTTACTCTACGACCGACCTCTCCTAATACCTATCTTTCCGATCATAGTACATATTGGTAAAGCTCTCCTACGCCATGTAGGTAAAGATATCTCATTTCATGCTCTCAAGAGCGGCACTCGCATCATCATGGTCCAGAATGCTGGCCAAGCTCGCGATCTTTCTCTCCTTACGACAATACACATTCCTATCACTATTGACAAACATCATCCACTCAATTCTTGTAGTGGTACAGTCATATTACCCCACACCATTGTCCAACAGAATTTCCAGACATGTGGTGATGACATTTTGGAGCAGCTTGAGCTCAAAGAACTCCCTATCCTTAAAGTTGACACTTTTGTCCTCCCTGCCAATAAGCGAAGACGTTATCCTTGCAATATAGCTTGTTTAACATTTGACTGCTGTGAACTTCCACCTTCGGTTTACATTGCAGGTCAACGTTTGCAAGTTTGAAAGGTGACCCCTACACCGCAACAGTGTAGAAACTGCTGGCGTTTTGGTCATCCAGCGAAATATTGCAGGTCCATGGCCGAATGCCCAGTCTGTGGTGCCGACGACCATGCCAGTCCTTCTTGTAATCTACCTCCCTCTTGCCTTAACTGTCATGAGGCGCATCCATCGTACTCTCGCCGTTGTCAGGTTTACCTGAACGAGTGGGAAATCCGTTGTCTCAAAGAGGCGGAAGGCTTCTATGCTATGGCCGTCTCATCTCACGCCTTCAAGGGAGACTTCCCGTGTTTCCTATTCTCGCATTGCTAAACGTCGCCCCACTTCTGGGGTCCCAACTTCCACGGCCCTTTTGTGGTTACAGCATCCTCAGTCACCCCTGTCTCGAATCCTTTTGCTGTTCTTGGCTCCGAGGTCCCTACCTCGGCATCCCATACTGTCCACTCCCCTTCCTCTACTCACTCGCACAGTTCGGTGTCTACACGCCCTCATCCACCACCTAAGTCTCAACGCCCCCCTTCTTCTCATAAGTCCGGCAAAAAATCCTCATTGCCGGGTTCTTCGCCTCCGACTAGTTCTGTAACGTGTGTGGAGGTTCATCTCCTCCTTGTACAATATCTTCATCCCCTGTCCCCTCCCAAGTTCCTTCCTTGACTGTCCCTCCCCAGGCCACTTCCACTCCTGTCCCCTCCCAAGCCCTTTTGACAAGTTTCCTCTTCCATCTCCTCACCCTCTACTTTAGTACAGTCTATAGTTTCCCCGATGGTTGCTCACTCTCCTTCCATTTTTAATGTTGTCCCACATTCTGCATCTTTGTCTTCCGAAAATCTGGAAGCTATCGCAGAATTTATTGCAGAGTCTGGAACGTTGATGGACACCGCTCCACCTTCGGTTCCTCTTTCTCTCTCTTCTCCGTCTACGCCCCTCACAGTAGAAAATGCTTTGAATTTGTATTTCCTTCACCAAGCAATTTGTATTATATCAGACTTGTCTTTTCCTTCACCAAGTATAGATAAGGCTTTGTACAAGTATGTACACTATGTACAGAGAGAGTATTATAGTGCAAGCCATGGTGGTCAAGGCAAAACAGCAGCCAATAGACAGAGACAACCGTACCACAACCAGCTCAATGCAGGAATGACAATGACAAACTTGAATGGTATCCACATCACCTTTTGCCATTGTCAAACTCTCATTATGATTGGCTGAACTGAGTCGTTGATTTGATGATGGGGCCTCATCTCAAACCCTTAACGATGGTTCGCTGGTTGGAGGGAAGCCTATGTGGGTGTGTTTAACATGCTCCGAATAAAGGGTACATACTCTTTGCCTGCAACAGTGCAGTCTGGAAGAAAGTGCGGTAGTTGAGTGGTAAATTCTCCCCCGACCCGGCTCCTGTTCTTCAGGTTGCCGGTGTCGATATAGCACACCCTCTTGCCGTTGCCACTGAAATTGGTAATCATCTGTCCGCATTTCTCAGGGGCCCATCTATGCCCCTTGTTCCTTTCTTCTAAGTCTGCCAGCGAGTTAAAGCCCTTAGATTTTTCTTCTCTCAGAGAAGAATCTTATAATGTACCTTTTACCCTTCAAGAACTGGAGACAACACTCTCTGTTTGCCGATCATCGGCAGCTGGGCCAGACGGCATACATATTCGTATGCTACAGCAGTTACATCAGTCTGCTCTTACTGTCCTATTACGACTCTTTAATCTTATATGGTCGCAAGGTGTTCTTCCTCAGCTGTGTAAGTCTGCTATTGTCCTCCCTTTTCGCAAACCGGGTACTATGGGACGTGATACTTCCCACTACCGTCCCATTGCTCTTACCAGTGCAGTTTGCAAGGTGATGGAACGTCTAGTTAATAGACGTTTGATGTGGTATTTAGAGATGCACAATAGTCTCTCCACTAGTCAATATGGCTTTCGTAAGAGCCGTTCTGTCATTGACCCCTTACTGCGCTTGGATACGTATATTTGAAATGCCTTTGCTAATAACCACTCGGTTATCGCCATCTTTTTTGACCTGGAGAAGGCTTATGACACAATGTGGAGGTATAATATCTTGGCCCAGGCCCACTCCTTAGGCCTCCGAGGCAAACTACCATTTTTCCTTAAGGCCTTCTTAACTGAAAGACATTTCCGTGTCCGGGTTGGTAATGAACTTTTCCCGGAATTTGTCCAAGCTGAAGGTGTCCCCCAAGGTTGTGTTCTGAGCACAACACTTTCTTCTTCTTCTTTCAACACGTCGGCTGTTTCCCACCAAGGCAGGGTGGCCCAAAAGGAAAAATGAAAGTTTCTCCTTTTACATTTAGTACTGTAATATATTCAGGAGAAGGGGTTACTAGCCCCTTGCTCCCGGCATTTTAGTCGCCTCTTACGACACGCATGGCGTACGGAGGAAGAATTCTGTTCCACTTCCCCATGGAGATACAACACTTTCTGCTTGCTATAAATAATCTGGCATCTGTTCTCCCATCAAATATTTGGTCATTGCTTTATGTGGATGACTTTGCTATAGCTTGTGCAGGTGCTGACTGCAACCTCATTGCAGTTTCCCTCCAGCATGCCGTCAACCGGGTTTCCGATTGGGCCACCACGCATGGGTTTAAATTTTCTAGTAGAAAAACTCATCAAATTACGTTTACTAGACGTTCAGTGGTCTCTGATCATCCATTGTACCTATACGGCTCACATCCCAGAACGTGATAGTCAGGTTTCTCGGCCTCCTGTTTGACTGTAGATTGTCCTGGAAACCTCACATTACCTCTCTGAAGGCAACTTGTCACAGCCGGCTGAACCTCCTTAAAACCCTCGCACACCTTTCTTGGGGGGCGGATCGTAGAACTCTCCTTCGCCTGCATTCAGCCCTAATTTTATCGAAACTCGATTATGGTGACTAGATATATTCGGCGGCCTCCCTTGCTACTCTTTCCAGCCTTAATCCCATCCATCACCAGGGATTACGCTTATGCCTTGGTGCATTTTGTTCTTCCCCGGTTGAGAGCCTCTATGTAGAAGCGAACATTCCATCGTTGTCCGATCGTTGTGATGCACATTGCATTCGCTATTATGTTCGCTCTCATGACCTCCGCAATCCTTCCATGTACAGTGGAACCCCGGTTAACGAAAAAAATTCATTGCAGAAGCCTGCAAAAGTGCCATTACCGAACGAATTTACTTCCTTAAGAAAAAATGTCATTTAGGTTAGTCTATTTCAGACCCCCAAAAATACACTTCCACAAGCACTTACAATATTATACTTACATAATTGCACGATTTCCGGGGTGTTCGTTAACCGGGGTTCCACTGTATAGGATTGTCACAGATATTAGTAGACGCTTGTTATTTGTTCGTTGCCCCTGTTTACTTTGTCCCTTTTCTCTTCGTCTCCATTCACTCTTGTCTTCCCTTCAGCTACTGCCTTTATATGTTCATGTGGCTTCTCACTTTCCCCTACCCCCTTGGGAAGTTCCTGCTGTCCATGTCTGTTCTATTCCTCTACCTTGCGCGAAAGCCCAACTACCTACGGCGGCTTCTCGCTCTCTTTTTCTAGACCACTTCCGTTCTCATTCCCATGCCATCGCAGTGTACACCGATGGTTCAAAGTCATCTGACGGCGTCAGATTCGCAGCAGTGTTTCCGGACAGCGTTGTGCGAGGGCATCTATTACCCTCAGCTAGCATGTTTACGGCTGAATTGTATGCCATTCTTGTGGCACTTATCCGTATTGCATCTATGCCTGTGTCACCATTTGTGGTCGTTTGACTCCCTTAGTGCTTTACAGGCTATCCGTAAAATTGATACACCTCACCCCTAGTTCTTCGTATCCAACTTTGGTTATGCCGTATCTCTAGCAAGCACAAAGATATTGTTTTTTGTTGGGTCCCTGGTCATGTTGACGTACAGGGCAATGAACAGGCAGACACTGCTGCGTGGTCAGCAGTACATGACCTTCCAGTATCATATAGAGGTGTTCCTTTCACGGACTATTTTGCGGTCATTGCTACCCACCTTCGCACCCGTTGGCAACAACGCTGGTCTGACCTGCTAAATAACAAACTTCGTTATATTAAACCGAGTATAGGTTTCTGGCCTTCTTCTTGTTACCAATGTCGAGGTTGGGAGACTACTCTCTCCCGTCTTCGCATCGGCCACACTCATCTTACTCACGGGTATCTCATGGAGAGGCTCACTGCCCCTCTCTGTGAGCATTGTCAGGTTCCAGTGTCTGTTCGACATATTCTGTTGGACTGCCCACTATATCAACGAGCAGGCAGAATTTACCTCCAACGGCGTCTTTGCTCTGCGGCCCTTTCTTTACCTTCCCTTCTTGCTGATGGACCCTCCTTTAATCCTGACTCTCTCGTTGACTTTTTGACAGAAACTGACTTACTACACAAACTCTGAAGATTATACCTTTAGCACCTCCCTCAGTCCCTTCTACCTCGATCTCTTGCTACCCTCTATCCCTGCACTATCCAGTGTCCTGCAGCACTCCATACCCTACTAATCATCCATCTCCCTCTTACAATCCATTCTCCCTGCATCCTGTCCTGCCCTTGCCGCGCTGTATAACCCTTGTGGTTTAGCGCTTCTTTTGATTATAATAATAATAATATAGATAAAGCTTGGCAGGGCGTGACTGCCAGGATGATGAACTCTGCTTGGAGAAAGTTGTGGCCAGATTGTGTCCCAGAGAGGGATTTTGAAGGGTTTGGGCCTGACCCTGAGGAGCCTATGGAAGTTGTGGAAAGTATTGTGGCATTGCGGGAATTGCATGGGGTTGAATGTGAAGAGTAGGCCAATAAATTGAATTGGGAAGAGTTCATTGGAAGGAGTGTAGGCCACCAATGAAGAATCTGCAAGGCTTCAGTGCAACATCCCCACAAAACCACAACATGTCAATGAAATTCTTCCATTAGGACTTAAGACGCCAGACAGAGCCGACATGTATTTAGTGCCACAGTGTGCAGGATTAGGTGATCCTAGGGGATAAAAGGGAAGTGACCAGATGGGGACTGGTACTTGAGTCCTTGGGAGGATCTCCTCCAAATAGGGTTCCTCCCTCTCACTTCTCTCTCCTCTCTCCCTCCTTCCTCTTCTCCCTCCTCTCCTCATCCTCCTTCCCGTCTCCTCTCACTGCTCCTTATCTACTCCCCTCTTCTCCCTACTCCCTCTCCTCCTCCCCTTCCTGTCTCCTCTCCCTCTCCCTCCTCCCTCTCACCTCCTCCCTCTCACCTCTTCCCTCTCTTCCATCCAGCAACATCAGTCTTCAATAAAGGTAAGTGTCACATTTTGTTCTATTCATTTGTGCATGTAAATCTATCTTTAAGGCCCCCATTTTTTTTCCGAACTTCTGGGTTTCTGGAACGGATTAATTGAATTTCCATTATTTCTTATGGAAAATGGTTTTAGTTTTCGTCGATTTTGGTTTTAGTCGATCCCTCTGGAACGGATTAAACATGAAAACCAAGGGACCACTGTACTCTACAATGAATAAAATGTCATTATGTATGAAAGGACTGGCAATAGTGTTATTGTTGTTGGGTTATAAGGGCCACTGACCATAAGCAGTACATATAGTGGTGGTGGTGGGCCTTCCAGCAAAGCCACCACCATTATTCACACAAACAATGTACGTAATTTATAAATAAGAAATATTTACACTTTAATTTATAAATAAGAAATATTTACACTTTAATTTATAGATAAGAAATATTCACACTTATACAGTGGACCCTCGCTATTCGAACACTCCAAACTCGCCCTTTTATGTAAGTTTATTATTGTAAGTGTTTTTATAAGTGTATTTTTGGGGGTCTGAAATGGACTTATCTAATTTACATCATTCCTTATGGGAATAAATTCGTTTGGTAACAGCACTTGAACAGCATTCTGGAATGAAGAATGTTCGAATAGCGAGGGTCCACTGTATAAATAAGAAATATTTACATTTACCTTGGAGGAGATGGTGGCAGAGGACGGCTCTGTTCTCAGTGCCCCTATATTCCTCAAACAACATTGGAGGAGTTAAGTTTCGTGTCGTCATTTTTCTATCGCTTATTCGCTTAACTTACTTGCTACACTGTTAATATTACACTTTATCGCTGGCTGGTGCTATAGCCTTTATGGACTCCACTTTGATACTTTAATATGATTTCTTTCTTTAATTCTATGGTGTTCCTCTCTTTCTTTACCAATGGACTGGCACTAGGAGCTTTCTTTGGGCGCATGGTGGCTTATTTAGCAGTCACACACAATAATCAAGGGCCAAAAACAATGGATTTTTAAGAAATGTTTTGTATGAACTCGCAGGATAATGTTCACTCAACCAGAAACAATGCTACACTGCCTGAGAATGTGTGTGGGAGGCGGGCTTGTGGGCTTTGTATGTGTGCTGGGCACTGGACAGGTTCCGTACCATGAATGAAAATGGAGCCAATCACAGAAAACGGAGGCAATATTTCCACGAAAAAAGTGCCCGAAAACTGAAATCACCGATAACGGAGATACATGGAAACGGAGGGTTGACTGTATATTGTTTTCCATATACTTCTGGTATTGAAAATATGAATGCAGCCTCTCCTCACTTACCGACGGAATTTCGTTCCTAATACAGTGGTCCCTCGGTTTTTGCCAAAAATTCGTTCCAGAATGCTGCTCAAGTGCCATTACCGAACGAATTTACTTCCTTAAAAAATAATGTCACGTAGGTTAGTCTATTTCAGACCCCCAAAAATACACTTGCAACAGCACTTACGAAAATACACTTACATAAATGTTCGAGTTTGGAGATGCATGAAAACCGAGGGACCACTGTACTGAGTCGGTAAATGAATTCGTCGCTAAACAAGGAGCATACTATAATGGTAGTGGGTTTATGTCAACCATCTTTGATATTGCTTTAATGTTACCCTTGCACCATTTATAACATTTTTAGTGTATTTTTAAATGTTTATACAGTAGTGTACTGTACAGTGGACCCCCTAGTAATGAGCAAAATTCATTCCAGAAGGCTGCTCAAGTGCCATTACCGAACGAATTTACTCCCTTAAGAAATAATGTCAAGTAGGTTAGTCCATTTCAGACCCCCAAAAATACACTTACAAAAGCACTTACAATATTATACTTACATAATTGTACGATTTCCGGGGTGCTCGTTACTCGGGGGTCCACTGTATACGTATTGTAATAAATAGAATAGAGGAAATCAGCTCTAGTATAAATTATTTAGGTATGCATACTGGTCAGAGAGCCTGTCGTAAGTCTGAGTTGTCGGTAAACGAGTACGTCGCTAAGTGAAGAGAGGCTCTGTATAGTACAGTAGGGCCCCACTTTATGGCGTTCCACTAATACAGATATTTCAAATTATGACCAAAACTCTATTCGGCTCCCCCCACCTGACTTTCTAATATGGCCACTGTGGGGCACCCAGTTTGTTTACATTCTCTGTGAGCACGACTCTCCATTATGTCTGGAAACTTTCCAAAATTTCAAGTGTTTTAAAGTTATTTCATATTTTATATAAATTCTGATAATTATACTTGTGTACCTTTTTTTTTTTTTTTCAACAAGTTGGCCGTCTCCCACCGAGGCAGGGTGACCCAAAAAGAAAATACTTTCATCATTATTCAACACTTTAACCTCATTCATACATAATCACTGTCTTTGCAGAGGAGCTCAGATATGACAGCTTAGAAGTCCCTCCAAACTGCCAATATCCCAAACCCCTCCTTTAAAGTGCAGGCATTGTACTTCCCATTTCCAGGACTCAAGTCCGCTCCCCGGGTTTCCTGAATCCCTTCACTAAATATTACCCTGCTCACACTCCAACAGCTTGTTAGGTCCCAAAAACCATTCATCTCCATTCACTCCTATCTAACACGCTCACACACCCTTGCTGGAAGTCCAAGCCCCTCGCCCACAAAACTTCCTTTACCCCCTCCCTCCAACCTTTTTGAGGATGATCCCTACCCCGCCTTCCTTCCCCTACAGATTTATACGCTTTCCAAGTCATTCTACTTTGATCCATTCTCTCTAAATGACCGAACCACCTCAACAACCCCTCTTCAGCCCTCTGACTAATACTTTTAGTAACTCCACATCTCCTAATTTCCACACTTTGAATTTTCTGCATAATATTTACACCACACATTGCCCTTAGACAGGACATCTCCACTGCTTCCAGCCACCTCCTCACTACAGCATTTACAACCCAAGCTTCACACCCATATAAGATTGTCAGTATCACTATACTTTCATACATTCTCTTCTTTGCCTCCATGGATAACGGTTTTTGTCTCCACAGATACCTCAACGCACCACTCACCTTTTTTCCTTCATCATTTCTATGGTTAACCTCATCCTTCATAAACCCATCTGCTGACAAGTCAACTCCCAAATAGTATCTGAAAACATTCACTTCTTCCGTACTCCCTCTCTCCAATGTGATATCCAATTTTTCTTTATCTAAATCGTTTGATACCCTCATCACCTTACTCTTATCTATGTTCATTTTCAACTTTCTACCTTTACACACCCTCCCAAACTCATCCACTAACCTTTGCAACTTTTGTTTAGAATCTCCCATAAGCACAGTATCATCAGCAAAAAGTAACTGTGTCAACTCCCATTTTGTACTTGATTCCCCATAATTTAATCCCACCCCTCTCCCCAACACATTTACATTTACTTCTTGTACAATCCCATCTATAAATATATTAAACAACCATGGTGACATTACACATCCCTGTCTAAGACCTACTTTTACCGGGAAGTAATCTCCCCTCTCCTACACACACTAACCTGAGCCTCACTATCCTCTTAAAAACTCTTTACAGCATTCAGTAACTTACTACCTATTCCATACACTTGCAACATCTGCCACATTGCTCTCCTATCCACTCTTATCATATGCCTTTTCTAAACCCATAAATGCAATGAAAACTTCCCTACCTTTATCTAAATAGTGTTCACATATATGCTTCAATGTAAACACTTGATCTACACATCCCCTACTCATTCTAAAGCCTCCTTGCTCATCTGCAATACTATCTGTCTTACCTCTTAATTCTTTCAGTAATAACCCTACTGTACACTTTACCTGGTATACTCAGTAAACTTCTTTCAACACGTCTGCCGTTTCCCACCGAGGCAGGGTGGCCCAAAAGAAAAAAACGAAAGTTTATCCTTTTACATTTAGTAATATATACAAGAGAAGGGGTTACTAGCACCTTGCTCCCGGCATTTTAGTCGCCTCCTACGACACGCATGGCTTACGGAGGAAGAATTCTGTTCCACTTCCCCATGGAGATAAGAGGAAATAAGAACAAGAACTAGTAAGAAAATAGAAGAAAACCCAGAGGGTTGTGTATATATATATGCTTGTACATGAATGTGTAGTGTGACCTAAGTATAAGTAGAAGTAGCAAGATGTACCTGAAATCTTGCATGTTTATGAGACAGAAAAAGGACACCAGCAATCCTACCATCATGTAAAACAATTACAGGCTTTCGTTTTACACTCACTTAGCAGGACGGTAGTACCTCGCTTGGCGGTTGCTGTCTACCAACCTACTACCTAGGACTCTGTAAACTTATTCCCCTATAATTTTTACAATCTCTTTTGTCCCCCTACCCTTTATATAAAGGAACTATACACACTCTCTGACAATCCCTAGGTACCTTTCCCTCTTCTATACATTTTCTTTCTTTCAACACGTCGGCCGTTTCTCACCGAGACAGGGTGGCCCAAAAGGAAAAACGAAAGTTTCTCCTTTTACATTTAGTAATATATACAGGAGAAGGGATAACTAGCCCCTTGCTCCCGGCATTTTAGTCGCCTCTTACGACACGCATGGCTTATGGAGGAAGAATTCTGTTCCACTTCCCCATGGAGATAAGAGGAAATAAGAACAAGAACTAGTAAGAAAATACATAGAACAAAACCCAGAAGGGTGTGTATATATATGCTTGTACATGAATGTGTAGTGTGACCTAAGTGTAAGTAGAAGTAGCAAGATGTACCTGAAATCTTGCATGTTTATGAGACAGAAAAAGACATCAGCAATCCTACCATCATGTAAAACAATTACAGGCTTTCGTTTTACACTCGCTTGGCAGGACGGTAGTACCTCCCTGGGCGGTTGCTGTCTACCAACCTACTACCTAGGACTCGGTAAACTTCTTTCTTCTTTCAACAAATCGGCCGCTTCCCACCAAGGCGGGGTGGCCCAAAGAGAAAAACAAAAGTTTCTCTTTTTAACTTTAGTAATGTATACAGGAGAAGGGGTTACTAGCCCCTTGCTCCCGGCATTTTAGTCGACTCTTACGACATGCATGGCTTACGGAGGAAGAATTCTGTTCCACTTCGCCATGGAGATAAGAGGAAATAAGAACAAGAACTAGTAAGAAAATAGAAGAAAATGCAGAGGGGTGTGTATATATATACATATGCTTGTACATGAATGTGTAGTGTGACCTAAATGTAAGTAGAAGTAGCAAGATGTACCTGAAATCTTGCATGTTTATGAGACAGAAAAAGACACCAGCAATCCTACCATCATGTAAAACAATTACAGGCTTTCGTTTTACACTCGCTTGGCACGACGGTAGTGCCTCCCTGGGCAGTTGCTGTCTACCAACCTACTACCTAGGACTCAGTAAACTTATTCCCCTATAATTTTTACAATCTCTTTTGTCCCCCTTCCCTTTATATAAAGAAACTATACACACTCTGCCAATCCCTAGGTACCTTTCCCTCTTCTATACATTTATTAAACAAGAATACCAACCACTCAAAGACTATATCCCCCCCTGCTTTTAACATTTCTGTCATGATCCCGTCAGTTTCAGCTGCTTTACCCCCTTTCATTCTACGTAATGCCTCGCACAGCTTCCCTACACTCACATCCTGCTCTTCTTCACTCTTAAAAGATGTTATACCTCCCTTGCCAGTGCATGAAATTACCGCCTACCTTTCTTCATGGACATTTAAAAGTTCCTCAAAATATTCCTGCCATCTACCCAATACCTCCAGCTCCTCATCTACTAACTCCCCTACTCTGTTTTTAACTGACAAATCCATTCGTTCCCTAGGCTTTCCTAACTTGTTTATCTCACTCCAATTTTTTTTTCTTATTTTCAGCAAAATAAAATGTGTACCTGTACCTAAATAAACTTACACACTGTGCTGGCTTGCAGGTACATGTTAAAATCACTAAGAGTGTCTTTAACCCTTTACCAGGCCATGCCATATTAATAATAATAATAATAATAATAACTGTTGTATCTGAACGCCTCTGCAAAGACAGTGATTATGAGCGAGGTGAAAGGGTTGAATGATGATGAAAGTATTTTATTTTGGGGGATTTTCTTTCTTTTTGGGTCACCCTGCCTAGGTGGGAGACTGCCGACTTGTTGAAAAAAAACTAACAACACAATAATCATTCTGAGGTGCATTAAATATCGTATATTACGTTAATATTAGACATTTTGATTAATCCTTCTATATTTTTTTCAAAATTATATAGTAAACACGCTACGTAACATATAAACATGATAAATACACCCCACAGTGGAATAAATTAACATAAATATGTGATGTTTTTTCAGTCGTCTTGTTGGAGTGTCAGAAAGAATAATATTTTTTCTAGTTCAACACCAAAGAAAATGTGTACACAATAGTATTACTGGGGGGTAACTATAGAAAATTATTCCTTTTGTATGCCTTCACTCAGTCATTCCTTCTAAAAATGGTGTTACATGAGAATGGGAGTGTTGTTCTTTATATATTCTACTGTACCAATGTGGAGACAACTTGTACACAATGTAAGGTGTTTGTATTATGGTATAAGATTCACAAACATGGGAATAAATGTGTATCAACCAAAAGCAGACGCGTTCATCTGATTGTTTACATACTTTGCATTGTCCTCTCTCATTTACTCGTTCTCTCTCTCTCTCTCATTCGTTTTCATATCGTTTACTCACCTCTCACCCTACATTAAGACTACAAATATTTTAAGGTAAATAATTATGTAGTGTACTGTATATGCATTTTATCGCTCTAGGGTGCTTTAAATGTTGTAGTACACACACAACCTTTATAAAAGAGAGGAGCTTACGATGACATTTCGGTCGATTTGGACCATTTACGAAATCACACTAACACAGAACAAGGGAAAGGGTATATATAGGCAGGCAGACAGGGAGGCACAAAGAAGTGGGGTAATAATGGAGGTTAGTAGAAGTGGTAGTGAAGTAGTAGTGGAGTCAGTCATAGTCTGGAAAGAAGCACTGCAATGAAGCTGGAGGCCGCGTGGGTAGACAAGAACACAGAGAGGAAAAGGCGAATAAAATAAAGAAGGACAAAAAATTAAAGGGGAAAAGAAAAGAAAACCCATAGGAGAAAAAGGAGAAGGGAAGAGAGTGAAGTTTGGAGCATTTAACAATGTAATGGGAGAGGAAAGCATCAACAGAGACAAAAACCAGGGCTAAGATTCATACAGGGAAAGTTGTGTATAGGGAGGATTCAACCAGGCGGCGACTATGAAAGGTTAGACGTAGGGTAGACAGTTTTAGCAGAAGACCAATCAATAGGATGACTGTGATCTCTGACATGACAGAAAAGAGCATTATTAGTGTCAGCAAGCCTAACACTATTTTTGTGCTCCCTGAGTCTGTCAGAAAGAGATCGGCCAGTTTCTCTGTGACTTTGTAAATGGTCCAGTCGGACCAAAACGTCGTAGTAAGCTCCTCTCTTTTTATATGTGCGGGTTGTGTGTGTATTGTTCCAGTCACGGTATTGTGCCTTTTTTGTTATTAATGTCGTAGTATCTTAGGTGTGGGTGGGGTGGCCAGGAGGGCTACCATACCTACCACACGTGACTTCTTACAATAAATACTACTCACCTCTCACCCTACATTAAGACTACAAATATTTTGAGGTAAGTAATTTTTTGTACTGTGTGTGTTTACTTTTATTGTTTTTAATGCCTAGTTCTATTGCTAACTTAATATAAGTAAACTTGTTATCTGCCATTTACAGTGGACCCCGAGTTTAGTAAAACTTCCTCTGAAGTCTGCTAAAGTGCCATTACAGGCAATTTACTCCCTTAAGGAAAAATTTCACGTAGGTTAGTCTTTCAGCCCCCCAAAATACACTTCCACAAGAACTTACAAAAATTATACTTACATAATTGCACGATTTCCGGGTATTCGTTAACCGGGGTCCACTGTACAGTGGTACCCGGTTCGATAGTCTCAAACTCGCCTTTTATGTAAGTTTATTTTTCAAATGCTTTTGTAAGGGTATTTTGGGGGTCTAAAAGGACTAGTCTATTTTACATTATTTCTTATGGGGATAAATTCGTTTGGTAATGGCAATTGTAACATTCTGGAACGAAAAATATAAACCGGTACCACTGTATATGCATTATAAGTGGAAAAATGGCATTCTGCTTTCAATGATGTCCACTTTCTGGTGGTAGCCTGGAACCTAACCTTCCATATAAGTGGGGCTCTACTGTATATCTTTTAGCTATTGTTGGGATATGTTAGTGAAGAAGGTGTTTTTAAAGTAGTAGTAGTAAAGTAAATTTTATTTCATTGCAGATTGCAGATTACATAGGTATTGGTAATTACAATGTAAATTGAGTGCAGAGACCACTGACATGCCATGGCATTAGGGGCAGCTTAATCTAGTAACTTAAAGACTATGTACTTAATATTAGAAATTTATTGGTTTATTCTAGTTAAAATTGTTTTCAAAATTACAATATGATGAAATTTTACTGTTTAAATTATTATATGATGATATTAGATTGTTACAGGTGTTTAGATTCTCGAATGGTAATATGGAATTGAGATTATCTTAAGGAAAATAACATTGAGCATTTTTTACATTAACTTATAAATGAGTACATATTTAGTTTTGGGTGAGTGGGGTAACATAATAGTAACATATTATTAAAAATTGAGATTATTGTATAGGAAAGTAATAATGAGCATTTTCAAAGTAGTTTATAGTATGATCATTTAGTTTTGGGTGGGGTAGGTGGTTTTTTTGTTGTCTTAAATTGATTTTCGGACAAGATTATCTTAATATTTACTGGTAATGAATTCCAGATTCTGGGGCCCTTTATGTGCATAGAATTTTACATAGGTTGGATATGAACAGGGTATATCAAAAAGTGATCTGTGTCTTGTGTTGTGGTCATGGGTCCTATTAAAGTTGGTGAGGAGAATTTTGTGAGGTTTATATTAAGTGTAAGTTTATATATGTAGTAGGCACAGGAGTAAGTATGAATGTTCTTTACGGTGAGTAGTTTTAGACTTGAATATTGGTGGAGTATGCTGTCTAGAGTGGGAATTTGTTATCATTCTGACTGCGGCCTTTTGTGTGTTATGAGTGGTCTAAGGTGATTTAACGTTGTTGATCCCCATGCACAGATTCCATAGGTGAGATACGGGTAGATAAGTGAATGATATAGTGCAAGGAGAGCTGATTGTGGTACATAAT
The DNA here is from genome assembly GCA_009830355.1 of Cherax destructor. NCBI lineage: Eukaryota > Metazoa > Arthropoda > Malacostraca > Decapoda > Parastacidae > Cherax > Cherax destructor. The sequence continues at coordinate 13,061 of WNWK01018103.1, read as the reverse complement.
AGCTATCTTTGATAATATGCCTACTGTCTTTGAGATTTTTTTTGGAAATTTGTTGTATGTGTGTTTGGAATTTAAGGCCCGTCAAGGTGGATTCCTAAATTTTCCCTCTGTGAGTCTTGTGATGGGTGTACCATTGAGCGTTATGTTAAGTGGAACATTTGTGGCTTTGCTTCCAAACTGTATGAAGTAGGTCTTGTCAGTATTGAGAGTAAGCTTGTTAGTCGTCATCCATGTTGATATTTTCTGTAATTCGGCATTAACAGTGTTGGCCAGTATAACTGGATTTGGGTGAGAGAAGACATATGTTGTGTCATCTGCAAATAAAATGGGTTTGAGTAGTTGTGATGCATTCGGTAGGTCATTTATGTAAATGAGGAATAGGAGTGGCCTCAGGACACTTCCTTGAGGGACTCCGACTGTAATTTGTTGTTGGAAGAGTTCGCTTGATTTGTGTACACGTATTGGCTTCTGTTGGTGAGGTATGACTTTAGGTAGTTGAGTGGGTGCCCCCTTATACCATAATGTGCTAATTTTGTGAGCAGTAAATCATGGTCGACTGTATCAAAAAGCTTTGCGTATCAATGAAAATTCCCAGTGGGACTTCTTTCATGGTAGTCTTAAAGAAACTGGCAAAGAGAGTAATTGGAGATTTCTGGCAGGAAGTTCCAGATTTTTGGGGCCTTTTATGCAGATTTAGTTTTACAAAAAATTTAAAATCATACACTGGGTATGTCATAGGGATTTTTATGTCTAGTATTAATTTAAGTGAAGTGAAAATTTATAAATTAAAAGGGGGACATTGGGTAAAGTTAAACAACTGTTGGAGGACAGATGTATAGGCAGTGGGGGTAGAAGGGTATGGGGTAAGTTTAAGAATATAGTGTTCTGTTCAGCAGAAGTTTGGTTATAGGGAAAAGTGGGTGCGGGGGGAAGAAGAGCGATTGGTGGAATGAGGATGTAAAGAGAGTAGTAAGAGAGAAAAAATTAGCATGAGGGGGTTTTTTTGAAGTAGAAGTGATGTAAGGAGGGAGGAGTATATGGAGAGAAAAAGGGGTTAAAAAAGTGGTGAAGCAAGTAAAGGCAAATGAGAGGGGGGTGAGATGTTATCAACAAATTTTTTTTTTAAAATAAGAAAAGTTTTCGGGTAAATTAATAAATTGAGAAAGCTTAGGGAAAAAAATGGATTTGTCAGTTAAAAATGGGAAAGGGGAATTATTTTTAGTGCAGGAGTGTAGTAGCATTTCATGCAGGAGTGTAGCATCATGCGGATGTAGCAGCATGCAGGAGTGTAGCATTCATGCAGGGAGTGTAGCATTCATGCAGGGAGTGTAGCATTCATGCAGGGAGTGTAGCACATGCAGGAGTGAGCAGGGGGCATGCAGGGAGTGTAGCAGGCATGCAGGGAGTGTAGCAGGCATGCAGGAGTTAGGCATGCAGGGAGTTTAGCATTGATGCAGGGAGTTTAGCATTGATGCAGGAGTTTGCAGCAGGGAGTTTAGCAGGCATGCAGGGAGTTAGCAGGCATGCAGGGAGTGTAGCAGGCATGCAGGGAGTGTAGCAGGCATGCAGGGAGTGTAGCAGGCATGCAGGGAGTGTAGCAGGCATGCAGGGAGTGTAGCAGGCATGCAGGGAGTGTAGCAGGCATGCAGGGAGTGTAGCAGGCATGCAGGAGTGTAGCATGAGGAGTGTAGCAGGCATGCAGGGAGTGTAGCAGGCATGCAGGGAGTGTAGCAGGCATGCAGGGAGTGTAGCAGGCATGCAGGGAGTGTAGCAGGCATGCAGGGAGTGTAGCAGGCATGCAGGGAGTGTAGCAGGCATGCAGGGAGTGTAGCATTCATGCAGGAGTGTAGCATTCATGCAGGGAGTGTAGCATTCATGCAGGGAGTGTAGCATTCATGCAGGGAGTGTAGCAGTCATGCAGGGAGTGTAGCAGGCATGCAGGGAGTGTAGCATTCATGCAGGGAGTGTAGCAGTCATGCAGGGAGTGTAGCAGGCATGCAGGGAGTGTAGCAGGCATGCAGGGAGTGTAGCAGGCATGCAGGGAGTGTAGCATTCATGCAGGGAGTTTAGCATTCATGCAGGGAGTTTAGCATTCATGCAGGGAGTTTAGCATTGATGCAGGGAGTTTAGCATTATGCGGGAGTTGCAGATGCAGGAGTTTAGCATTGATGCAGGGAGTTTAGCATTGATGCAGGGAGTTTAGCATTGATGCAGGGAGTTTAGCATGCAGGGAGTTAGCATTGATGCAGGGAGTGTAGCAGGCATGCAGGGAGTTAGCAGCATGCAGGGAGTGTAGCAGGCATGCAGGAGTGTAGCAGGCATGCAGGAGTGTAGCAGGCATGCAGGGAGTGTAGCAGGCATGCAGGGAGTGTAGCAGGCATGCAGGGAGTGCTAGTCAGGCATGCAGGGAGTGTAGCAGGCATGCAGGGAGTGGGGTGTAGCAGGCATGCAGGGAGTGTAGCAGGCATGCAGGAGTGTAGCAGGCATGCAGGGAGTGTAGCAGGCATGCAGGAGTGTAGCAGGCATGCAGGGAGTGTAGCAGGCATGCAGGGAGTGTAGCAGGCATGCAGGGAGTGTAGCAGGCATGCAGGGAGTGTAGCAGGCATGCAGGGAGTGTAGCAGGCATGCAGGAGTGTAGCAGGCATGCAGGGAGTGGGGATTTCCCTTCGTAGAGGCTGAAGAATTCCTCCCCCAACAAGTGTTTAATTGTGATGAAACAGGCCTGTTTTGGAAGAAAATGCCCAAGAGGACCTTCATTACTCATTACTCTAGCTTCCAGATGCCTGCAACTCTTCAATAAAGATAAGTAAATGTATATATATATATTGTTTTTAATTATTTTATATGTGAATATTTTTTTGTGGAACGGATTAATTGTATTTACATTATTTCTTATGGGAAATAATGGTTCGAATTTCGAAAACTTCGTGTTAAGTACTAGCTCCTGGAACGGATTAATTACGATACTCGGGGGTCCACTGTACAATTTTTTTGATCACATCAGTCCAGATGGCCCAGCACCAGATGTGGAAGGCTGTGGGTCATCTGGGTTTTCATCACTAATTATGTTATCCTGGGCACTGCTTTTGGTAATACCCTCCTGAAAACCATGGAATTCACTTTCACTGGCACTTCCATCGCTGTTTGAACTATCACTTGGGAAGAGAAGGCCTCCAATTCACCGGGGAGTGAGGTACTTCTTACCGCGAGGCATGATGAAAAATGACTACAAACATGGCACTCCCACAATGCACCACTGGGTCCCCGATTTTTTTCATACTGCGCACACCCACCACGCAGACCCATTCTCTCACATGTAGGCCTACCAGCTTTCTCCTGCTTCATTTGAAGCCGCTAGAATTTAGGCGTATAGATACGTCCGAAACAGTGGCTCGTAAGACGTATATATACGACCGAAACAGTCAAAGGGTTAATGATTTTCATAATAAAGGGGAGGTCTGGACAATTTTTGCAGGCACTGTATATGTGCTCCCTGATATTAGAGCATTTTATTCAAAAAGAGCAAAAAAGAAAAAAAAAATTAACAAGTAAACAAGCACAGCATTAAAAAAATTACTGACCAGGCGTTTTTCCCGGAAGTCAATGCCAACAGTTGAGATGAACTGCTGCTGGAAGAAACCTTCTGTGTATTGGTACAAGAAGCTTGTTTTACCCACACCAGAGTCTCCTAGTGCCAGAAACTTAATTAAGTAATCATAGTCCTTGCCACTACTCATCTGGAATAAAAAAAAAAGTGAAAAATATTAACTTGCATGTCATGAGGATACGATGGTGCAAATTCCAACGTGCTAAAAAGGCATTCAAGAGTACTGCATACACTGTATTAAACAAAGAATAAACGTAGTGCATGTGAGTACTAGAAGGCCCCACATATTCAGCACCATCTTTTCGGTGTTCCACTTTTTCGGCGATTTTCAACAGAGCCATCGTTCATTATGTTTGGTGCTTTTTCCGCTTTTCCACTCTTTTTGCATAACAGCTGCATAAGGGAAGAGAAACCAGCACTATATTTTAACCCTTTCAGGGTCCAGAGGCCAAATTTCAAAGTGTGCACCAGGGTCCAAGAATTTTCAAAAAAAATTTTTGTTATTTTTTTTTGTGAAATGGTAGAGAATCTTTTTCTGAAGGTAATAAAACAAAAAGTATGAAATTTGATGGAAAATTGACGATTTTTATGCGTCAGCGATATTTATGCATCGGCGATTTTGACTCCCATTTTAGGCCAATTACATTATTCCAGTCTACCAAATTCTTAGCTATTTCGCTAGTATTACTTCTATTCTATCGACTGAGCACAAGAAATCGCCCAGTCAACTGTTTCAACTACAAAATAAAGTGATCAGAAATTGGTAATTTAGCCAATTTAACACAAAGTTAAAAAAATTCCAATTTCAAAATAGGGTGCAGAATAAACAATGCAGGCATTCCTGGCACTAAACTAACATTTTCTCTGTTCATTAGTTACGTTTTCAGTCTTTACAAATGAATTCCAGTTTTATTTTTTATTCATACAGTGAGCCCCCGGTTTTCGTGATTACTCCGTTCCAGAGGGCGTCATGAACACCGAATATCGCGAACTCCGAAACTATTTTCCCCATAAGAAATTTTTTTTTTTTTATTAACACATCGGCCGATTCCCACCAAGGCAGGGTGGCCCGAAAAAGAAAAACTTTCATCATCATTCACTCCATCACTGTCTTGCCAGAAGGGTGCTTTACACTACAGTTATAAAACTGCAACATTTACACCCCTCCTTCAGAGTGCCGGCACTGTACTTCCCATCTCCAGAACTCAAGTCCGGCCTGCCGGTTTCCCTGAATCCCTTCATAAATGTTACTTTGCTCACACTCCAACAGCACGTCAAGTATTAAAAACCATATGCCTCCATTCACTCCTATCAAATACGCTCACACATGCTTGCTGGAAATCCAAGCCCCTCGCACACAAAACTTCCTTTACCCCTCCCTCCAACCTTTCCTAGGCCGACCCCTACCCCGCCTTCCCTCCACTACAGATTTATACACTCTCGAAGTCACTCTGTCTCGTTCCATTCTCTCTACATGTCCAAACCACCTCAACAACCCCTCCTCAGCTCTCTGGACAATCGTTTTGGTAATCCTGCACCTCCTCCTAATTTCCAAACTCCGAATTCTCTGCATTATATTCACACCACACATTGACCTCAGACATGACATCTCCACTGCCTCCAGCCTTCTCCTCGTTGCAACATTCATCACCCATGCTTCACACCCATATAAGAGCGTTGGTATAACTATACTCTCATACATTCCCTCTTTACTTCCATGGACAAGGTTCTTTGTCTCCACAGACTCAAGTGCTCCACTCACCCTTTTCCCCCCATCAATTCTATGATTCACCTCATCCTTCATAGACCCATCCGCCGACATGTCCACTCCCAAATATCTGAATACATTCACCACCTCCATACTCTCTCCCTCCAATCTGATATCCAATCTTTCGTCACCTATTCTTTTTGTTATTCTCATCACCTTACTCTTTCCTATATTCACTTTCAATTTTCTTCTTTTACACACCCTACCAAATTCATCCACCAACCTCTGCAGCTTCTCTTCAGAATCTCCCAAAGCACAGTGTCATCAGCAAAAAGCAACTGTGACAACTCCCACTTTGTATTTGCTTCTTTATCTTTTAGCCCAACACCTCTTGCCAAGACCTCGCATTCACTTCTCTTACAACCCCATCTATAAATATATTGAACAACCACGGTGACATCACACATCCTTGTCTAAGGCCCACTTTTACTGGGAAATAGTCCCCTTCCCTCCTACACACTCTAACCTGAGCCTCACTATCCTCATAAAAACTCTTCACTGCTTTCAGTAACCTTCCTCCTATTCCATACACCTGCAACATCTGCCACATTGCCCCCCTATCTACCCTATCATACGCCTTTTCCAAATCCATAAATGCCACAAAACATCTTTACCCTTATCCAAATACTGTTCACCTATATGTTTCACTGTAAACACTTGGTCTACACACCCCTACCTTTCCTAAAGCCCCCTTGTTCATCTGCTATCCTGCTTTCTGTTTTACTCTTAATTCTTTCAATAATAACTCTACCATACACTTTACCAGGTACACTCAACAGACTTATTCCCCTATAATTTTTGCACTCTCTTTTGTCCCCTTTGCCTTTATACAAAGGAACAATACACGCTCTCTGCCAATCCCTAGGTACCTTACCCTCTTCCATACATTTATTAAATAATAGCACCAACCACTCCAAAATTATATCCCCACCTGCTTTTAACATTTCTATCTTTATCCCATCAATCCCAGCTGCCTTACCCCCTTTCATTCTACCCACTGCCTCACGAACTTCCCCTACACCCACAACTGGCTCTTCCACACTCCTACAAGATGTTATTCCTCCTTGCCCTACACACGAAATCACAGCTTCCCTGTCTTCATCAACATTTAACAAATCCTCAAAATATTCTCTCCATCTTCCCGATACCTCTAACTCTCCATTTAATAACTCTCCTCTCCTATTTTTAACTGTCAAATCCATTTGTTCTCTAGGCTTCCTCAACTTATTAATCTCATTCCAAAACTTTTTCTTATTTTCAACAAAATTTGCTGATAACATCTCACCCACTCTCTCATCTGCTCTCTTTTTACATTGCTTCACCACTCTTTTAACCTCTCTTTTTCTCTCCATATACTCTTCCCTCCTTGCATCACTTCTACTTTGTAAAAACCTCTCATATGCTAACTTTTTCTCCCTTACTACTCTCTTTACATCATCATTCCACCAATCGCTCCTCTTCCCTCCCGCACCCACTCGCCTGTAACCACAAACTTCTGCTGAACACTCTAACACTACATTTTTAAATCTACCCCATACATTTTCGACCCCATTGCCTACACTCTCACTAGCCCATCTATCCTCCAATAGTTGTTTATATCTTACCCTAACTGCCTCCTCTTTTAGTTTATAAACCTTCACCTCTCTATTTATTAAAATAAAATATTTTTTTACAGCATATAGACATTAAATTACACACAAAACAATGAAAAATAAAGAAATAATAGTACAATAACATGTCACTTACATTTATTGAAGAGTTGTTGATGTGTGGAAGACGGGAGGAGGGGAGAGGATGGAGTAGTATGCTAGTGTTTGGAAAGGGAATCCCCTTCCATTAACACTGCAGGTGCCAAGTTCTTTTCTGGGGTTACTGGCCTTTTTCTTTTAATGCCACTAGGACCAGGTTGAGAGTCACTGGAACTTTCTCTCACAAAAAATCTGTCCAGGGAGCTCTGTGTCTGGCATTTCTTTAAAACATCCCTGAAATAGGACACCACATTGTCATTGTACATGTGGCCAACACGGCCTGCAACAGCTTGGTTAGGGTGATAATCATCCATAAAGCCTTGCATATCAGCCCATTTGGCACAGATCTCCCTAATCCTTGAAGAAGGCACCTTCCTCCATCTCTGTTCCTCCTCCTCCTCCTCTGAACCATTTTCCTGAACTGTGGTCTGTTGTTGCTGTTGCTGTTGAAGCTTTTGCAGATCTTCAGTGGTTAGCTCTTCATTGTGCTCCTCCACCAACTGTTCCACATCCTCGGTACAAACATCCAACCCCATGGATTTGCCCAGTTCCACAATTTCTTCCACAACAGGCTCAGGCTCAGACTCAGGGTTCTGAGGCTCAGCCCCAAAACCTTCAAAATCCCTCTCTTAGACACAGTCTGGCCACAATTTTCTCCAGGCAGAGTTCAAAGTCCTGGTAGTCACTCCCTCCCAAGCCTTACCTATCCATTTTATATTTTTGTATTATTATTTGTTTAATCTCTGTGTAATCTTTCAGAATAGTTTTTTGCATACCTATACTTTGTACTACCTTTTATAACTTTCATATTACCTCCAGTGCAATATTGAATCTTAACTTGTGCAAAATTGATTTACTATTTATCATAGTCATTATATCAACCTTTATTAACCCTTAAACGGTCCACACGTATATTTACGTTCGCACGCCCAGTGCCCGGAATATTTTGAAAAAAAAATTATATTTTTATATAGAAATAAAGAGCACATTTTTTAAGTGTTATAGGATAAAAAAAAAGAATTTGGGTCAGTAGTTACCGAGATATGAGGCGGAGAAGTTGGCACTGGATGCTCACCTGACAGCAACAGGAGTCCTGCGGCTTGCAGAATCGTTGCCGATATACCTTTTTTTTCACTTTTTTTTATTATTTTATATAATTTTTATGTTCTCATAATCACAATTTATAGTAGTTCTTGTGATTTCATAGCCATTCTGTGTTCTGACACTAATATTAGGTACTGAAATTGTATTCAAATAATAATAATAATAATAATAGTGCATAAAAATAATAATAATAATAATGATAGTGCATAATAATAATAATAATAATAGATAGTGCATTATAATAATAATAATAGATAGTGCATTATAATAATAATTATAATAATAATAATAATAATAATAATAATAATAATAATAATAATAATAATAAAAGTTCCTTAAAGCATTGTAAGATTTGTGTCGCTGCCTTATCTCATCTGATCTCCATTAATGATGACTGGTGACATTTCATGAGGGGTGAGCTGTAGTCTTATCTCTTCTTATCAGTCCAGTAATTACAGTGATGACATTTGACGAGCTTACACTGCTTCCCTTTATTTGTTACGCAAACCTGTCTGTCTGTATCTGTCTGTCTGTACTCACCTAGTTGTGGTTGCAGGGGTCGAGTCACAGCTCCTGGCCCCACCTCTTCACTGGCTGCTACTGGGTCACTCTCCCTGCGCCATGAGCTTTATCATATCTCTGCTTAAAGCTATGTATGGAGCCTGCCTCCACTACATCGCTTCCTAAACTATTCCACTTCCCGACCACTCTGTGACTGAAGAAATACTTCCTAACATCTCTGTGATTCACCTGATTCTTCAACTTCCAACTGTGTCCCCTTGTTACTGTGTCCCATCTCTTGAACATTCTGTCTCTGTCCACTTTGTCAATTCCTCTCAGTATCTTATATGTTGTTATCATGTCCTCCCTATCTCTCCTGTCCTCCAGTGTTGTCAGGTCGATTTCCCTTAACCTCTCCTCGTAGGACATACCCCTTAGCTCCGGGACTAGTCTTGTTGCATACCTCTGCACTTTCTCGAGCTTCTTCACGTGCTTGGCTAGGTGTGGGTTCCAAACTGGTGCAGCATACTTCAGTATGGGCCTAACGTACACAGTATACAGGGTCCTGAACGATTCTTTATTAAGATGTCGGAATGCTGTTCTTAGGTTTGCTATGCGCCCATATGCTGCAGCAGTTATTTGGTTGATGTGCGCCTCAAGAGATGTTCCTGGTGTTATACTCACCCCAAGATCTTTTCCTTGATTGAGGTTTGCAGTCTTTGGCCCTAGACTGTACTCCGTCTGCGGTCTTCTTTGCCCTTCCCAATCTTCATGACTTTGCACTTGGTGGGGTTGAACTCCAGGAGCTAATTGCTTGACCAGGCTTGCAGCCTGTCCAGATCCTTTGTAGTTCTGCCTGGTCCTCGTCCGATTGAATTCTTCTCATCAACTTCACATCATCTGCAAACAGGGACACTTCGGAGTCTATTCCTTCCGTCATGTCGTTCACAAATACCAGAAACAGCACTGGTCCCAGGACTGACCCCTGTGGAACCCCGCTCGTCACCGGCGCCCACTCTGACACCTCGCCACGTACCATGACTCGCTGCTGTCTTCCTAAAAGGTATTCCCTGATCCACTGTAGTGCCTTCCCTGTTACCCCTGCCTGGTCCTCCAGCTTCTGCACTAATCTCTTGTGTGGAACTGTGTCAAACGCCTTCTTACAATCCAAGAATATGCAATCTACCCACCCCTCTCTCTTGTCTTATTGCTGTCACCCTGTCGTAGAACTCCAGTAGGTTTGTGACACAGGATTTCCCGTCCCTGAAACCGTGTTGGCCATCGTTGATAAGCTCATTCCTTTCTAGATGCTCAACCACTCTTCTCCTGACTATCTTCTCCATGTCCTTGCATACTATACATGTCAGTGACATTGGTCTGTAGTTTAGTGCTACGTTCCTGTCTCCTATTTTAAAAATTGGAACTACATTTGCTGTCTTCCATACCTCAGGTAGTTGCCCTGTTTCGATAGATGTGTTGAAGATTGTTGTTAGGGGTACACATAGCTCCTCTGCTCCCTCTCTCAGGACCCATGGAGAGATGTTATCCGGCCCCATCGCCTTTGAGGTATCTAGCTCGCTTAGTAGCCTCTTCACTTCCTCCTCAGTTGTGTGTATGTGTCCAGCACTTGATGGTGTACCCTACCTCTCCTCCTTTCTGGAGGCCCTTCTATCTCCTCTGTGAACACCTCTTTGAATCTCATGTTGAGCTCCTCACACTTCACGGTCATTTCTTGTGACCTTCCTCCTACCTTCCTCAGCCTGATCACCTGGTCCTTGACTGTCGTTCTCCTCCTGATGTGGCTGTACAGCTTTGGTCAGATTTGGCTTTCGCTGCTATGTCATTCTTGTACTGTCTTTGGGCCTCCCTTCTGATCTGTGCATATTCATTTCTGGCTCTGGATGCTCTCCTTATTCTCCGGTTCTTTGCCTTCTGTACCTCTTCCATTCCCTTGCACACTTGGTTTTGGCTTCCCTGCACCTTTGGGTCAACCATGGGCTCATCCTGTCTTTTTCGCTTCTCCTGTTACCCTTGGGTATAAACCTCTCCTCAGCTTCCTTGCAAATTGTTGTCATATATTCCATCATCTCGTCTACTGACTTCCCTGCCATCTCTCTGTCCCACTGAACTCCGTGCAGGAAGTTCCTCATGCCCACATAGTCACCTTTCTTGTAGTTTGGCTTCATTCGTGCAGCCCTTCCTGCTTCCCCCTCCACTTGTAACTCTACTATGTATTCGAAACTTAGAACCATATGATCACTGGCCCCAAGGGGGCTTTCATGTGTGATGTCCTCAATATCTTCACTACTCTGGGTGAATACTAGGTCCAGTCTCGCTGGTTCGTCCTCTCCTCTCTCTCTGGTAGTGTCCCTTACGTGTTGGTACACTGTGACTTTGTAAATGGTCCAAGTCGGACCGAAACGTCGTCGTAAGCTCCTCTCTTTTTATATGTGCAGGTTGTGTGTGTATTGTTCCAGTCACGGTATTGTGCCTTTTTTTGTTATTTAGGTACCAGATAACTAGAAGACTGTTATGGATGACATTCCAGGGATAATATACAATTTTATTTGCATTTTTAACCTGCAGAGTTAGTAACCCAGGATAATCCAATGAAGACGGTGTGTCATCAGGAAATGTCTGTCTTATTTCCACTGAGAGTCCTTCAATCTTGTTCCCCAGAATGCAACCCACACCAGTCAACTAACACCCAGGTACCTACTTACTGCTAGGTGAACAGTGACAGCAGGTGTAAGGAAACATACCCAACATTCCAACCAAGCTAGAGCAAACCCCGGTACCTCAGTGTGTGAGCTGAGGATGTTATCAACTGACTAAATTTTTTGTGTTATCCTGAGTTACTAACACCTCTGATTAATAATCCAAATACCACAAACTCTTTTCTTTAGTCAACTGTTATAAGTCTCATCCTGGGGTAGGGATAAATACACACAGTAAATTATATGTAGGATGTCGTAAGATATGAAATAAGATAAAATTTTATTCGGATTTTTAACTCCAGAGGGTTTGCCACCCAGGATAACCCAAGAAAGTCAGTGCATCATGGGGGACTGTCTGTCATATTTCCTTTGGGGGCCCAACTTGCCCCCGGGATGCACCCCACCAGGCCCAAAACCCCATATCTACCACCTACCAGAGTGCAAATTTTTTAAGAGGCTATGAAGAGGAATTTGAAAAAGAATATTTTGGACAATTGAATTATATTAAAATTTAGGTGATTACGTTTAAAAAAATTATATATATAAATTGTACCATATACAGTCATATGGTTGAGGGCGGGATAAGAAAAGGTTGGATATTTTTTCTAAAATTTGACCGAAATGTTTGATTGGTTTAAATTCCCCGGGGGGGCCCCGCGTGGCCCACTGTCCGGCCCCCGGGAGCGTCATTTTTTTTAAAAGGGGCGACCCCCCCCCTCCCCATTCATCCAGTATTTGTATTTTCCCTTTTTTAGTGCTTGCAATTGCTAAATAACTCCTTTCCAAAAAAGCCCCTTCCAAGCCTGGGGAAAAGGGGGGAGAAATAAGAGTAAGAAGGAGATAATAGAAAAATATGAAATGGGGGCACTGAGCTGGCCGGCTTTTGGTAAACCTATTCTACCATCGCTACCATTGGGCCCAAAAGGAAAATACAAATAAAATCAAGGAAGCTGTTGTTGTAAAGGGGATATGTGATCAAAAACAAAATGGGCTGGAAGATTAAAATTTGTTGTTTGGGATAACAAAAAACAGTTAGCAGGAGATAGTTTTGGGGCAATGATTTAAAAGAACAGTTGCATGATGATCTCTTTAAGAAAATCCAAGAGTGCTAAGGGGAAAATTTGCCAGCGAGGCTGGTTTAAAAAATTTAAGAATCAAGGGCTTGTGTTTAGGCGGGGACGCAGCCAGCGGAAAAAAGGGGCTGAAAAATTTGGCCTAATTCGGGGATATAGAGGCTAAAATTTCCCCCAACAAGTGAATTGTATGAAACGGCCTTTTTGGAAAAAATCCCAAAAACCTTCATTACTCGGAGAAAAAGGCCCGCCAGGAACGCCATGAAAACAGCCTCCCCTCTTTGTGCAACCGTGGTGATTTCAAAGGGAACCTTTTTCTGGTGTATCATTTTGTAGTTTTGGAGATGGGTACCCGTCTAACTTGTGTGAGGGAAGTCTAAAAAAAAAGGGGTTACAAAGGGCTTTTTTAAAGGGGGTTTTTGGGTTTTCCCCATGTGAAGAAAATCTAAGGAAAAAAATTTCCCTTAATGCCTCCGATAATGGAAATGCCCTTTCATCCTCCAAATTGGTAAAAAATTGTGGAGGCTTTAAATTCATCAAAGT
>WNWK01018102.1:0-40828 GCA_009830355.1 Cherax destructor | reverse complement strand
GGTGTAAGACCCTTTTACCATGTCAATTAAACAGTTTGCTGCCGGCATCTGCCTCAGCCGTTAAAGAAAATGCAAGCTCACTAGGTTCCCACCAGATGGCAGAGCTCAGCGCGAAACCCCCCCTTCACCCAACCAGAGCTGGGTGACGAAACGACTTCAGAGTTTGTGCAGTAAGTCAGTTGCTGTCAAAAGCAAGAGAGAGTCAGGATTAAAGGAGGGCCCATGGCAAGAAGGGAAGGTAAAGAAAGGGCAGCAGAGCGAAGACGACATTGGAGGTAAATTCTGCATGCTCGTTGATAGAGGGGCAGTCCAACAGAATATGGCGAACAGACACTGGAACCTGACAATGCCCCACAGAGAGGGACAGGGAGTCTCTCCATGAGATACCCGTGAGAAGACGAGGGGCCGATGTGAAGACGGGGAGGAGACTCCCAACCTCAACATTGGTGACAAGAAGAAGGCCAGAAACCTACTCAGTTCAATGTAATTTGTTATTTAGCAGGTCGGGACCAGCGTTTTCCAAGGTTGTGAAGGGGGTAAATGACAGCAAAATGGTCCGAGAATGGAACACCTTATGAAACTGCTGACCACGCAGAAAAGTGTCTGCTTGTTCATTGCCCTGTATGTCAACATGAGCAGGGACCCAACAAAAAAATATCTTTGTGTTTGCTAGAGATACAAAACCAAAGTTTATATGAAGAACTAGGGGTGAGGTGTATTAGTTTTTTGGATAGCCTTTAAATTAAGGGAGTCTGAAAGACCACAAATGGTGAACAGGAATAATGCAAAGGATAAGTGCCACAAGAATGGCATACAGTTCTGTGGTAAAACAGCCGAGGATAATAGATCCCCCGCACGGCTGTCCGGAAACACTGCTGCGAATCCGACGCCCAAAAGATGACTTAGAACCACGGTGACACCGATGGCATTGGAATGAAAACGAAAGGGTCTAGAAAAAGAGCGAGAAGTTGCCGTAGGTAGTTGGGCTTTCAAAGGCAGAGGAAAAGAACAGACAGGACAGCAGGAACTTTCCCCAAAGGGGGGAGGGGAAAGGGAGATGCCACATGAACATAGAAAGGTGGTAGCTGAAGGAAGACGAGGAATGTAGACGGGAAAAAGGGACGAAGTAAACAGGGTCGACAACAAATAAAGAGTGTCTACTAACATCTGTGACAACCTTGTTACGCAGAAATTGGGGTTTCCGGGAGGCCTAATGCCTTGTCTAAGGGCAAAGGGGTAAAAGAAAACAAAACCCCTGTAAGGACCAGGCCTTCCAGGTCATCCCCATAAACAAAGCTACGGTGTTACCCGGTGGTTTAAGTGCTCCAGGGTTAGGGTATCAGGGTTCCCACAAAATTCCAGGTAAAAAAAATATACATTTATTTACTTATATTAAACTATATACAGTCCAAACACGCCTCTTCACAAATCAATTAGCCAAACCCCCAAAACAGTACAGGACGGAGAAGGCGGGCCGGGTGGTCACAAAAAAAAACAATACACTAAGCGGTCAGGCCCCCCCACTCCCGTCCTCCCGAACACATTCCTATTTCTTCAGTTCCTGTCCCTTAGGGCCCCGACCATGTCCGAGCCCAGGGTGTATTTGGTACACCATTAAAAGAGCCAAGGGCCCTTGAGTTAGCTACACAAAAGGGAATACAACATCACAAACTTAGCGGGAACACAGGCCCGTCTCCCAGCCGCTTATCCATGCCCCACATGGGGGAAAACCCACGCGACCCACACCCTCACCACAAAAACTTTGGCAAATAAATCTCTAGCTGGTTTTTATTTCACCACTTAAACTTACTTTACAGTATTCCCCAAAAGGACAGCATTTTCAAAATTTTAATTTACTTTATCTAAAGGTTATACATTATTACCTTGTTTTTAATTACCTGAAATTTATGGACACTTCCCCCCAATAGCTATATTTACGTATATTTAAATGTCATAGAAACCTGCATAACACCCCCCCCCTAGACCATGGTTCACCTTCAGCGGGTCCAAGGACACCGCTAGGAAAAAGGGGGAAAAAGGAAATAAACATAAACATTATAACTGGAAAAATTAGTCACACAACCGACTTTTAGGCACTGTTCATTTTTTTAATATTCCCTTTAACAGCCCTGAGGCTTGAAGGACATGTGAAACTCGCCCAACAAAAAAAGGATCAAGTTTATGCCAACACCCACAGTCACTTTTTTGACAAAACTATGTTAGGAAAAGGACCATCACAACACAGCGGTGGCACACACTGGCGTTGATGGTTTTACTAAATTACAAAAACATGATAATAATGTAAAGAGTGAACATTGTACATACTACCCTGAGAAGTGCCATTTTAACAAACATAAGAGCTAAGTATCAACCTATTGATTTCCCATCTATCTTGAACATGTTAGTAAGTTGTAAGACAGATTTAAAGTAGTATGACACCACCAATGCTTGAAACAGGAACACTATCAAAGAGTAGTGAAAAGAGAGAAAAACAATTTACTTAGAAAGAAAGATCACAAAAACCCCCCCCCATCTCACAGCAATCTTTAATAAAAAAACTGGCCCCAGGGACACACCCTACGAGAAACAGGAGGGGCATGGGGAGGGAAAAAAATATCAGGCCCCAAAAACCAGGTGAATAGTCACATAAATTTTGTTGGCGGGACTTGGATAAACACTGAGTCATACCAAAGACCCTCTAATAGGTGGACCTACCAGGCCGGACCTACATGTCATTCCAAGGACCCTGAGTCACCCCAGTGGGATCCAAAAAATTTAAAAGTCCTGGAGAAGAAAACACCCTGGATCATTTGATATGACCCAAATAAAAGTGGGGGCCTCACCCCAGCCCCAGTTCACCCAAAACATTAGGTCCAACAGCCCCTATACCAACATAAACACAGGTGAGGCATACCAGCCAGCACCTAAAACACAGGTGAGGCGACCAGCCACACCTAAAAAAAAACGGAGCATACCTACCTAGGTATGGCACCTTTGACTACCCCCAAAACACACCATAGGGCCCTGATACCTCCAACTCCGCTCAACCTGCATTTCTCCTTTTTGGTGGTCCAAGGTTCCATCTACCCCTCACCGCAAATCACTGCAAAACAAGAACAGATAAGTAATCTATACACTCATCTTGTACATTACACACGAGACAAGGCATCAGCAACACATTCTCCGCTCCCTTCACGTAATGAATCACCAGATTAAGAGGTTGGAGAAAACAAGGCCCACCTAGTGAGTCCTGGTTGGTTTCATTAGGTGAAGGAAAGAAAAGAAGGTCGCTATAAACAGTTATAGGATACATTGATGCTGATATATACACTTCATACTGCTGCACAGCCAATACTAAAGCAAGAGCCTCTTTTCTATAGTGGCATAATTCTTTTGATGTTTTTTAAGTTTTGCCGAGAAGTAACTGACTGGCAATAACTGTCCTGCTACCTCTTGTAGTAAGACAGCCCCAACACCCGTGTCACGGCATCCATTTTTGGGGAAAATGGTAGCTCAAAATTGGACTAGTCAGCACAGGAGCACTAGTAAGCAGGGCCTTTACACTTTCAAATGCCTGTTGACACTTAATGTCCCACACAAATGTTCTCTTTAAGCTGTAAGGTCTGTGAGTGGGGAGATTATTTTGACAGATTAGGACAGAACTTCCTGTAAAAGGTTACCATGCCAACAAAAAAAGCAAACCTCCTTTCGGTTCTTTGGTACAGGATAATTGTCTATAGCCTCCACCTTGGCATTCACTGGGGCCACTTTCCCCCAATAACATGTCCTAGAAAGGTTCCTGCGCTTGCCCAAAAACACTTTTAGCCAAATTACGTGGATTTAGGCCACCCCTAGAGAAAAGCTCTCCGCTGCCCACATGCTCCGTCCAACAGTCACTAAAAATAACAAGGTCAATTAAAAACACCGCACCCCCTTTGGCCACTGTAACCCTTGCATCCTGCTTGAAAACAGGAGGGCGTTACGGCCCCAAATGGGAGAACCTTGTACTGAAAAAGCCCATCTGGCGTTACAAAAGCCGGGGATGTCACTGGACGTGGGGTTAAAGGGATCTGGAATATCCCTTCAACAAATCTCTTATGACATATTTAGCTCCCCCACCGCATCAATGACATCATCCATCCTCGGAAGAGGAAAACAATCAAACCCAGTTAAAATTAACCGCGGGGTCGTACATCCCGGTGCTATCTGGTTTAAAACCCAAACAGGGGATGCCCACTACTCGCTGGTATTATTAAATCATTGTCCAAAAAATTTCACCCTTTTCCATGTTCCCTCTTTTGTGGGTTCATTCGGTAAGGACCCCGGGAATTGGCTCAGCCCACATCTATATCCTGGGGTTGGTTACTTCCGGAAAATCCCCAAACAAATCCTCAAACTGAGAAAGAAGCTGAACCGCTCGGCAATCCTCTCCTTACTAACCCAACATAAAATTGTGTAGGTCCTTTAACAATGCCCTTGTTATAAGATGTACATCTGTGGTTCCCGTAAATCAGCGTCCAACCCTGGATCACCTATACTATATTAACACTCGCCACACCTCTTTGATGATACTTTTTCAGCCTGTTTATATGCACCTCACGCTCAGACTTCCGCCGCCCAGGTGTGGGATTCTGTAATTCTGATCAGTGACTTTTCCAACCACCTTGTACGGCCCACTGTACTTCGCTTTTAAGGCATTACCAGGCACCGGTTCCAATGCTAGTACCTCCTCTCCCACTTCAAAGGACGGCGCACGGCTTTGCGGTCAAACAGTTTCTTCATCTTGGTTTGGCTGTTGTGCAGGTTCTCAGATGCCAGACACTTCATGTGAGCCAAACGGTCTCTGAGAGAAAATCCTCCGAGGGGGCAGCCTCACAACCCTCGCCAAGCCAGTCTCCTTCAAATCGTCAGTGGGCCCCTTCTTGGTGACCATAGATCAATTCGAAGGACTATAGCTAACGAGTCCTGAGTGCTGTCCTCATCGGCAAAAAAGGAGGGGAATGCCCTCATCCCAGTCCTTCTGGTACTGGGGCAATAAGCACGAAGCATAGTCTTGAGAGATTGGTGAAACGCCCACTACCCTTGACTCTCTGGGTGATATGCAGTGGAGGTGGTCACTTTAATTTTAAACTCCTCCAAAACTGTACGAAAATGTTTAGACGTAAAGTTTGACCCTGATCTGTTTGAATTTCCTTAGGGACCCCTACTTGTAAAAAATTCACCAATGCTCCAAACTACACGTGCAGTAATTTTACGTAGTGGAATGGCCTCCGAAACCTGGTAGAGGAACAAATAATAGTGAGAAGTACTGGTGCCCATCTTTGTCCGGGGCAAGGTCCCACACAGTCCACCACCAGCCTGCGGAAAGGTTCCCCAACTGCTGTGATTGGGTTAAGAGGGGCTGGTTTAATTCCCTGATTAGGTTTTCCTATCCTTTGGCAAACTGGGCATGATTCTACATACTTACCCACTGATTCCCATATCTGGGGCCAGTAAAAATGCTTGGAAATCTTGCCCATATTCTTTTAACACCTAAATGGCCTCCCATGGGGACATCATGGGCCAAACACAAAATCTGATACCTGAACGGCTCCGGCACCACCACTTGATAGAGTGCCTCCCTGTCACCATCATTTGACCTTTCATCCGATAAGGTCTTTCATCAAAAATACCTTCTGCTAAAAAGAAACATTTAATTAGTTTAGAGGCCTCTTCCTCGGTAACAGCAGATGACCGAATAGCGTTCAGGGTGTCGTCACACCCTGGGCCTCGATCAGCTGTTCTCGAGTCGGAGTCGCCCCCATACCACCTCCAAGACCCCCACACCAACTGGGTCCTACCTGGGTTGGTTCCTCACTTCCCTGAGTCCCCTGCAGGTTGGACTCGAGGAATAGGTTTACCAAACCCAAATCTTGACCAGACTGGTCAAGGAGCGACACTGCAGTTTTATCTTTTGCCATTTTCCTAGTTACTGCACACACTGGAAACAGCTCCGGCAAGGTAGCCCTAGCTTTGTCCTCCCACTTCTGCGAGTCTGGGTCCTTCCAAACCAAAGGGTCCTCACTTTCAAGAAAGCCCATCACATTATTTCCTAACAGAAGGTCAACCCCTTCAAAAGGTATATCCTCTGTGATACCTACCGTTAAGTAACCACACTGGTATGCAGACTCCACCCATAACCTGTGTACTGGAGTCCTGATAGTGAATCCAGTAATCCCCTTAAGAAAATGTCCAACCCGGTGGATGTGGCATCAGACACTGGCACAACACCCTTGCGAAGCAAGGTGTATGTACTGCAAGAGTCCTCAATGACATAACACCTTGTACCCTACCTTCATTTTGGTGAATGGCCACGGTGGACTTACTTGAAAAGACCTTCATCCGAGGGTCCAACACTGCCGGTTTACCTGATATACCCTGAGGTGACACGTCAATACTAGCTACGGTGTGGGTAGCTGGAGTATTTACCGGAGAAGCCCCCACCAGCCCGATCTCTACGCATCTTCTTGCAATAGGGCTGGCAGGTGGCCCTGTTTGTGACAATAATTACAGTAATAAGGTGTAACGGCCCCCTGCCCATTTGACCTAGGTTGGGTCTCTTGACCCTGACGACCTGGGCTTGTCCACCTGTACCCTGGAGTCCTGGACCAGTGGCTCTGGACTTAAAACTTTCCTGGGTAGGTACTGGAAAATTAGGCTTATTAAAATTCTGGTGGTTATTCGGCTGGAAAACAGGTGACTTAAACTTCTGAAATTTCCTACCCTACTGGTAGGTGGAGAAAACTTACCATTATTAGTGGGTGGTGGGTGATAATTACTACCAAATTTTTGGTTAGCTAAAAATCTATCACCTAGCTCTAAAGCATATTTAAAATCATCCGGATCCTTCTCCTCAAGATAAGCCTTAAGGTCAGGAGGAGCATTCTTTAAAAGATCCTCAAGCAAAATTAAGGTACGCACTCTCTCATAACTGTCACCCACATCTTTGGAGCGCCACCACCTGTCTAAAAGTGACATCTTCTCCTTACCATAATCTAAGAGAGACTGCCCTGCTTGAAATTTAAGCCCTCTAAACTTCTGCCGATACCTTTCTGGCAAAATCTGATAAGACAATAAAACTACCTCCTTCAGCCTCTTATAATCAGCAAAGTCTGGTCCCTCTAGAGAACTAACTGCCTGTAAGCCTTTACCAACTAATTGTGTACGTGCTAATGTAGCCCATTCTTTTCCGGCCAATCTTGGGATTTGGCCGTACTCAAATAAGAGAAAAACTGGTCTGGGTCTTTCTCGAGGAACTTGGGCACAAATTTGATGGCTTTGTCCAAATGAAATAAATTTACACACCTGTTGGTGGTTTGCTTTAACCTTTCTAAGTCTTGTAATTCTTGGATCTTTGTACGTTCAATCCTTAACAAGTCTTTTTGTTGCTCAATTATGTCCAATTTCAACCTCATAATTTCTGCTTCCTTATCCAGGTCCCTACCAGTGGAACCTAACCCAGGGTTTCCTCCATCACCCACAACAACCCCAGCAAGGTCACCACTGTGAGACATTTTGGGACAATATAGCACAAACTCTTGCTATCCACAACACTTATATAAAATAATAAATCACACAGTAAAGCACCAACACAAAATTATTATAAGAAACACAAGGAGTAATTATCCTGGAACTCCCCAAAAATGAAACAGGATAGCACACAAAATCTGGAGAAAAATAGAGCTATTTCACCTGCCAAGGAAAAATATCTCCAAAAAAATTAGGTATTAATAACAAGAAAACCAACCATATTGCACCTACAAAGGTAAATTATGCACCAAAATTTGTATTATTAACACCCTTAAAAATCAGCAATATTGCACCTGCAGGTGTAAATTATTCAACAAAAATATGTATTAATAACACCTTGAAAAATCAGCAATACTGCAAACAAAACAAATAAAATCTGGGGTTATTGCACCTGCAAAAGGCAAATTGTACCCCCAAAATACTGGTAATAACAATAAAATCAGCACTATTGCACACAAAACAAATAAAATCTGGGGTTATTGCACCTGCAAAGGCAATTGTTCCCCCAAAAATACTGGTATTAATAACAAGAGGTATTAATAACAATAAAAGTAAGCAATAGAGCACTTGCAAAGGTAAATTAGGTCCCAGAAAAATTATGGGCACTAATAACAAAAAAATTAGACCTATTTCACACAAAACTAGCAGTAACCTGAGTACTACACCTGCAAAAGTAAGGCCACATTTTAGTGTAGGTATTTTCTAGTGAATCCTTCCTCTAACCAACCCAATAAAGTATGATTATTAACTTTCCAGGTTGCAAACTTGAATTACCACAAAATTTGATAATTCTCCCATATACAGGCCCCCATGTTACGCAGAAATTGGGGTTTCCTGAGGCCTAATGCCTTGTCTAAGGGCAAAGGGTAAAGTTACACAAAACCCCTGTAAAACTAGGCCTTCCAGGTCTATCCCCATAAACAAAGCTACGGTGTTACCCGTGTGGTTTAGTGCTCCACTGGGTTAGGGTATCAGAAGGTTCCACACAAAAATTCCTAGGTAAGAAAATATACATTTATTTACTTATATTAAACTATATACAGTCCAAACACGCCTCTTCACAAATCAATTAGCCAAACCCCTCAAAAACAGTACAGGACGGAGAAGGCGGCCGGGTGGTCACTTAAAAAAAAAAAACAATACACTAAGCGGTCAGCCAAGCCACCACTCCCGTCCTCCCGAACACATCTCCTCCTATTTCTTCAGTTCACACTGTCCCTTAGGGCCCCGACCATGTCCGAGCCCAGGGTGTGTACTGGTACACCATTAAAAGAGCCTATGGCTTGAGTTAGCTACACAAAAGGGAATACAACATCACAAACTTAGCTGAACACAGGCTCCGTCTCGCCAGCCGCTATCCATGCCGCGCACATGTGTAACCCACGCGACGCCTACACCCTCACCACAAAACTTTGGCAAATAAATCTCTAGCTGGATTTCTCTATTTCACCACTTAAACTTACTTTACAGTATTCCCCAAAAGGACAGCATATTTCTAAAATTATAATTTACCTTTATCTAAAGGTTATACATTATTATTACTGTTTTTCCTAATTACCTGAAATTTATGGCACACTTCTCCAATAGCTATATATTACGTATATTTAAATGTCATGCAGAAACCTGCATAACAATCCTATACATGGAAGGATTGCGGAGGTCATGAGAGCGAACATAATAGCGAAGGCAATGTGCATCACGACGATCGGACAAGGATGGAATGTTCGCTTCTACATAAAGGCTCTCAACCGGGGAAGAACGAAAAGCACCAAGGCATAAACGCAATCCCTGGTGATGGATGGGATTAAGGCTGGAAAGTGTAGCAGGGGAGGCCGCCGAATATATCTGGTCACCATAATCGAGTTTCGATAAAATCAGGGCTGAATGCAGGCGAAGGAGAGTTCTACGATCAGCTCCCCATGAAAGATGTGCGAGGGTTTTAAGGAGGTTCAGCCAGCTATGACAAGTTGTCTTCAGAGAGATAATGTGAGGTTTCCAGGACAATCGACGGTCAAACAGGAGGCCGAGAAACCTGACTGTATCACGTTCTGGGATACGTGAGCCGTATAGGTACAATGGATGATCAGAGACCACTGAACGTCTAGTAAACGTAATTTAATGAGTTTTGCCACTAGAAAATTTAAACCCGTGAGTGGTGGCCCAATCGGAAACCCGGTTGATGGCATGCTGGAGGGGAAACTGCAATGAGGTGACAGTAAGCACTCGCACAAGCTATAGCAAAGTCATCCACATAAAGCGATGACCAAATATTGGATGGGAGAACAGATGCCAGATTATTTATAGCAAGGAGAAAGAGTGTTGTGCTCAGAACACAACCCTGGGGGACACCTTCAGCTTGGACAAACTCCGGGGAAAGCACATTACTAACCCGAACACGGAAATGTCTTTCAGTTAAGAAGGCCTTAAGAAAAAATAGTAGATTGCCTTGGAGGCCTAAGGAGTGGGCCTTGGCCAAGATATTATACCTCCAAGTTGTGTCATAAGCCTTCTCAAGGTCAAAAAAGATGGCGATAACTGAATGGTTATTAGCAAAGGCATTACGAATATACATATCCAAGCACAGTAAAGGGTCAATGGCAGAATGGCTCTTACGAAAGCCATATTGACTAGTGGAGAGACTACTGTGCATCTCTAAACACCACATGAAACGTCTATTAACTAGACGTTCCATCACCTTGCAAACTGCACTGGAAAGAGCGATGGGACGGTAGTGGGAGGTATCATGTCCCGTAGTAACCAGTTTGCGAAAAGGGAGAACAATAGCAGACTTCCACAGCTGGGAAAGAACTCCTTGCGACCATATAAGATTAAAGAGTCGTAAGAGGACTGCAAGAGCTGACTGATGTAAATGCTGTAGCATACGAATACGTATGCCGTCTGGCCCAGCTGCCGATGATCGGCAAGCGGAGAGTGTTGCCTCCAGTTCTTGAAGGGTAAAAGGCACATTATAAGATCCTTCTCTGAGAGAAGAAAAATCTAATGGCTTTAACTCGCTGGCAGACTTAGAAGAAAGGAACGAGGGGCATAGATGGAACCCCTGAGAAATGTGGACCATATGATTACCAGTTTCAGTGGCAACATCAAGAGGGTGTGCTATATCGACACCGGCAACCTGAAGAACAAGAGCCGGGTCGGGGGAGAATTTACCACTCAATTTTCCGCACTTTCTTCCAGACTGCACTCACCGAAGAAGCCGAATTGACGGTAGAAACGTAATCCCGCCAGCAAGTGCGTTTAGCGTCACGTATGACACGGCGAGCAATTGCTCTCCTCTCCTTAAAATCAAGGAGTCTCTCTGTGGTTCTGTTATACTGGTACCTGCCCCATGCAGCGCGTTTCAAACTTACTACTCGAGCACAAGCAGGAGACCACCAAGGCACGCACTTCTGAGAATGCTTGCCCGAGGTTTGGGGGATAGGATGTGAAGCTGCGGTTAAGACGGAGGACGAGAAGAGATGTAAAACCTCATCAATGGAGGACGAGGAAGGAGCCTTATGAAAAGCAGTAAGTTGTGTGTAAAGGTCCCAATTTGCCCGGTTAAATTGCCAATGTGGGCTAAGAGGAGGTGGAGAATGCAAAGGAGACATAAGGATGATTGGAAAATGATCGCTGTCATGTAAGTCTGGGAGGACAGACCAGGTGAAGTCGAGGGCAGTGGAGGAAGAGCAGATGGATAGATCGATGCAAGAGAAAGAATGAGTTCGAGAATCGTAATGGGTGGGAGTACCCGTATTTAAAACATGGAGGGGGAGAGAAGCAAGAAACACCTCCAACTGAATTGCGCGGGAGTCACAGTGCGACCCCCCAGAGAAAATGGTGCGCGTTAAAATCGCCAAGTAACAGAAGGGGTGGAGGCAAGGAAGAAACCAGAAAACCAACATCTGGGATAGACAATGCCCGAGACGGGAAGAGATACAAAGAACAGAGTGTATACCACTTATTCAAGTGGATACGGGCTGCAGTGTAATGTAAAGAAGAATGAAAAAAGAGCTGACGGTATGGAATACCAGTGCGTATAAGAAGGGCACTTTTGTTAAAGGTTCCATCGGAAAAAGGATCCGATGAATATAATAAATCATAGCCCGAAAAGCGACGGATAACAGCGGAGTGTAATTTGGGTTCTTGTAAACAGACTCCAACAGGGGAAAACTGGGAGAGCAACACCTGAAGCTCACCCCGGTTACCCCTAAGGCCTCGGATATTCCACTGCAAATAAGCCATGATTTATGAAGAGAAAGATACAAGTCGAAGTTAGAGGTATCTATGGACTAATAGGGTTAGAAAAGTCCATGTTTAGAGGCAGCATAAGACTTGTAAGCAGAGAAGGATATGAATGCTGTGAAGGAAGGAGGGGTGTAGACGGAGATGAGGTAGGAGGAGGAACCGGAGGTGGAGCGGTGTCCATCAACGTTCCAGTCTCCGTAATATATTCTGCGATAGCTTCCAGCGTTTCAGAAGACAAAGATGCAGGATGTGGGACCACATTAGAGATGGAAGGAGGAGGGGGATGAGCAACAATTGGGGAGACTATGGACTGTACTAATGTAGGGGGTGAGGAAATGGAAGAGGAAACTGTTGAAAGGGTTTGGGAGTGGATAGGAGTGGAAGCGACCTGGGAAGGGGCAGTAGAGGAAGAAACTTGGGAGGGGACTGGGGATGAAGGTATCGAATGAGGAGGAGGATGAACCTCCACACATGTAACAGAACTAGTTGGAGGTGAAAAACCAGGCATAGAACCTATGAAGGAAAAATATGCAGGATGGAGAAGGGAAGGAGGGGAGAGAGGAGATTTTAACAATTTTTTTTTTTTTTTGCCAGACTTCTGAGAAGAAGAGGGGTGGTGAGGAGGAGGTGGTGGACGAGGGCGTGTAGACACAGAACTGTGCGAGTGAGTAGAGGAAGGGGAGAGGACAGTATGGGGTGCCGAGGTAGGAACCTCGGAGCCAAGAACAGCAAAAGAATTTGAGACAGGGGTGACTGAGGATGGGGCGACCACAGAGGAAGCCATGGGAGTTGGGACCCCAGAAGTGGGGGGGCGTTTAGCAACATGAGAATAGGAAATACGGGGGAGTCTCCCTTGAAGGCATAGATGAGAGACAGCTATAGCATATGAGAAGCCTTCCGCCTCTTTGAGACAAAGGATTTCCCGCTCGTTTAGGTAAACCTGGCAACGACGAGAGTAAGATGGATGTGCCTCACAACAGTTAAGGCAAGAGGGAGGTAGACTACAAGAAGGATTGGCATGGTCGTCGGCACCACAGACTGGGCATTCAGCCATAGACCTGCAATATTTCGCCAGATGACCAAAACGCCAGCAGTTTCTACACTGTTGCGGTGTAGGGGTCAACTTTAGAACTTGTAAACGGGGACGCCTCAATGTAGACCGAGGGTGGAAGGTCATGGCAGTCGAAAGTTAAGTGAGCAGTATTGTGGGCAGGGAGGACAAAAGTGTCAACTTTGAGTATAGGAAGGTCCTGGAGTTCAAGCTGCTCCACAATGTCATCACCACAGTTTTGGAAATTCTGTTGGACAATGGTATGGGGTAGAATAACAGTGCCGCTACAAGTGTTGAGAAAATGATGTTTTTCAATAGTGACAGGAGTAGCATCTATGGACGTAAGGCGAGAAAGAGCATGAGCTTGGTCAGCATTCTGGACCGTAACGATGCGTGTGCCACTTTTGAGAGCGTGAAAGGCGATGTCTTTGCCCACATGGCGCAGGAGTGCCTTACCAATACTATCGGAAAGATAGGTAGTAGAAGTTGGTTTTAGTGTAAAAAACTTAGTCCATTGTGTAGTGTGAAATATAGCGTTTAAGGGGAGTGCGTGATGAGCTGGTCGTTTCTGAGATGCATGAGAAGGAAGTAACAAAGTATCATCATGTAAGGGTCTTGGGCGTTTAGAAGTGGGACCAGAATTGGTCCGTCGTGGGACGGGCGAGCAATCCGAAAATTGCCGAACCATAGAGGGAGAAGCTGGAAGCAAGGTCAGAGAAGAGCAAAGGTCAGACGTATCAAAAGGGCCGGTCGGTACCCCGGTACCTGAAGTAGGTTACGAACCAGCACCAGCGAAAGGTACAGGGGTATTGGAAGTGTCTAAAGAGTGCTCCGATAATGAGGCCGGGTCAGAACAAGGTGCAGTAACAGGAAGGGGCCCGGGGGTAGTAGGTTTAGGGATTGGGTCGTCCATGGTTAGGTTACTTCTTTCGTTTTTTTTTTTAAAAAAGAAAGAAAAGAAATAAAAAATAAAAAAAAAAGAATAAAAAAAGGGGAGAACGTGGAGGAATAGCTCCTAGGAGGAATGAAAGGGGCGTAAATCCCCCTCCGCACCCAAGAGGACCTCAACACCGCAAGTAGTGCAAATACGGCATGGAACCTGTACCATACCCTACCCTTCATGCCAGTAAACCAGCAATCCGGGATAGCAACCTCACATCCACCGAGCCACCTCAGCGGACAAAATAGAGGGCGGCCGGACACCCGCCACAAACCATACCTCCTTCGGCCACCACCCCCGGAATCCGAAAGGTAGCCTCCAGAGATACACCCGTCGCCCAAAAGACATCCATAGCCACCCCCCGGGAGACCGGAGAGGGATCGAGACATCCCCAGGCGATCCAGATTCCACAGCAAACTGCACCACCGCCAAGAACCTCAATGGAATGGGATGGACCACGGTACCCTTCCCCCTACCTAGAAACCAGAATGTGTGTGGAGAGAATCCCACAGGTTAAAAACGGGAAGGGAATAAGGGAGGGATGAGAAGGAAAGGGAAAAAGGGAGGATGGGGAAGATGGGATAGGGGAGGGGGATTGGGGGGTAATTAGGTTTGGTCTGAGGAAGAAGACCAAAAGGTCTAATTCCTCAGATCAAGAGCCTCTTCACCACGCCAAGGAGCCCCCCTTGAAGAGGCTAAATTAAACTGCACTTGTTATAATAAGGTTATGTAAGTTTTCTAAAGTTCCTTTGGTACAAAATTAATTTTTACATTAACATAATGAAAAAAATATATCTTTAAATGTAAAAGAGAAAATTTTAGAAAGAACTATTCGGCATGACATATATAAAATATAGGGAAGTACCTTCTCTAGACCTGGATTCGGGACCCACATCGTCAGAGAAGAGAATAAATGTACTTCAGGAAAAACTCAAGTTTCTCCCGTGAGCTGTTTGATTTTTTTCTTCTACCACCCCATATATTCTATGTGAACTTTATAGACAAAATACATTGACAAAAAAAAAATAACAAGCATGAATACATTGGTACAATATATCAAAGATTATGAATCTCCTCCAGCTCCTCCGAAGCCGGACGCGCGACAAGTATGAAGCAAGCATTTCCCCTCTGGATTGCCACACTGAGGAGCTGGAACATGAAAGTGGCCTCCATCGGGTCCCTGGTGGTGTTCATGAATCTGGAACCCAGTTCTTTAAGGAAACGTGTTGCATTTTTTCCCCATGATCCCAAGGCCTCTGATCCCACTGGGACAAATTGATACTGTTGGCTTATGTCTCTGTACTTGCTGATCTTGTACTTCTTCCTGTGGTCAGGAGCTCCTCCCTGTCGCCTGACACTGTGATGGATGTAGGTGTCAGCCAGCGTAGACACTCAGGTATAGTCCCATGCTAAGAGCTTGCCATTCTTCCAAGGATAGATGATGATTCCGTTGAGATGGTTTTGCTGGGTTGTGAACATTGTTGGCTGCTAGTGATCAGAACTCTCTCTCGGCTGGGTATCCAGCTGTTGCGTTGACTTCACTCTGTCTTGCATACCAATCCTTGGTTTTGGAACAGTTAACACCATGTAGAACATATTGGTGGGCTTGCACATCGCCTCAAATACATGTATATTCCGTGTGAATTAGGGCAGCAATGAGGAGTACCACTGCAATATGGAGGGTCTTAGGGTAAAGTGTGTTGCCATTGCCGAAATGGGAACTGTTTGGAGGAACTCCCCAGAGTGGAGTACACTCACAGCTTGGAGACGGGAAGTCTCCCTGTCTGATGTTACAGTCCTAAGCATGATGGCAAGTACTGTTTTAGCGTTGGGGCTGTCGTACCGAATAGGTAAAACTGGTCAATTAACAAGAACTCATTTAAAATTAAGTAATTTCTAAAATTCTCTTATTCATTTAAAGATATATTTTTCATTTATGGTAATATAAAATTTAATGATTTTGTACCATATGAACCTTAGGAAACTTACATAACATTATTATAACAAGCGCAATTTAATTTAGCCTAATCCAACTAAATATATTTTATATATGGTTACAATAATTTAATAAACAATGATTTTTTTTTTCGTTAGATTCAGAATGATTTTTTTCCGAAATTATTGCATACACAAATTTTCGCTTACCCTATTTGGCAAGAAGTGCATTGCTATTTAAGCCAAAATCGCAAGTTTTACGACAGAGCCATCCCAACTAGACTGTTTGTAGGGCAATACTGCGCTAGGTTTTGGTGCTGGAGCAGCGAGTCTCCCATTCAAGGAAGGTTCCTTGACGCTGGTGAGGGGCTCTTGATCTAGGGAATTGGATCTCTGCTCCAGTTTCCTGAATTAAACTTGAATACATTCCACATCCCCCCACAGGCGCTGTATAATCCTACGGCTTAATATATCCTATGCGATATTTTCACTGTCAGAGAAGCGCCTTTGCCTGATCAAAAGAATGTAGGATTAATAATGAAGATAAGTTTTTTAGCTTTTTAATTAAATAAGAATAAAAATTGGTCGTTGTGGTTCTGGTAAGATGTAAGGGCAGGGGTACGTAATGCCCAGGATAGTGGTTATCCTGGGTGGTGGTTATCCTGGGTGGTGGTTATCCTGAGTGGTGGTTATCCTGGGTGGTGGTTATCCTGAGTGGTGGTTATCCTGGGTGGTATTTATCATGGGTGGTGGTTATCATGGGTGGTGGTTATCCTGGGTGGTGGTTACCCTGGGTGGTGGTTATCCTGAGTGGTGGTTATCCTGGGTGGTAGTTATCATGGGTGGTGGTTATCATGGGTGGTGGTTATCATGGGTGGTGGTTATCCTGGGTGGTGGTTATCATGGGTGGTGGTTATCATGGGTGGTGGTTATCATGGGTGGTGGTTATCATGGGTGGTGGTTATCATGGGTGGTGGTTATCATGGGTGGTGGTTATCATGGGTGGTGGTTATCCTGGGTGGTGGTTATCATGGGTGGTGGTTATCCTGGGTGGTGGTTATCCTGGGTGGTGGTTATCCTGGGTGGTGGTTATCCTGGGTGGTGGTTATCCTGGGTGGTGGTTATCCTGGGTGGTGGTTATTATGGGTGGTGGTTATCATGGGTGGTGGTTATCATGGGT
Organism: Cherax destructor; assembly: GCA_009830355.1. Lineage (NCBI taxonomy): Eukaryota > Metazoa > Arthropoda > Malacostraca > Decapoda > Parastacidae > Cherax > Cherax destructor. The sequence continues at coordinate 23,908 of WNWK01018102.1, read as the reverse complement.
GGTGGTTATCATGGGTGGTGGTTATCCTGGGTGGTGGTTATCCTGGGTGGTGGTTATCATGGGTGGTGGTTATCATGGGTGGTGGTTATCATGGGTGGTGGTTATCCTGGGTGGTGGTTATCATGGGTGGTGGTTATCCTGGGTGGTGGTTATCATGGGTGGTAGTTATCATGGGTGGTGGTTATCATAGGTGGTGGTTATCCTGGGTGGTGGTTATCCTGGGTGGTGGTTATCATGGGTGGTGGTTATCATGGGTGGTGGTTATCATGGGTGGTGGTTATCCTGGGTGGTGGTTATCATGGGTGGTGGTTATCCTGGGTGGTGGTTATCCTGGGTGGTGGTTATCATGGGTGGTGGTTATCCTGGGTGGTGGTTATCATGGGTGGTGGTTATCATGGGTGGTGGTTATCATGGGTGGTGGTTATCCTGGGTGGTGGTTATCCTGGGTGGTGGTTATCATGGGTGGTGGTTATCATAGGTGGTGGTTATCATGGGTGGTGGTTATCATGTGTGGTGGTTATCATGGGTGGTGATTATCCTGGGTGGTGGTTATCATGGGTGGTGGTTATCCTGGGTGGTGGTTATCCTGGGTGGTGGTTATCATGGGTGTTGGTTATCATGGGTGGTGGTTATCCTGGGTGGTGGTTATCCTGGGTGGTGGTTATCATGGGTGGTGGTTATCATGGGTGGTGGTTATCATGGGTGGTGGTTATCATGGGTGGTGGTTATCCTGGGTAATGGTTATCATGGGTGGTGGTTATCTTGGGTGGTGGTTATCATGGGTGGTGGTTATTATGGGTGGTGGTTATCATGGGTGGTGGTTATCCTGGGTGGTGGTTATCCTGGGTGGTGGTTATCATGGGTGGTGGTTATCATGGGTGGTGGTTATCATGGGTGGTGGTTATCATGGGTGGTGGTTATCATGGGTGGTGGTTATCATGGGTGGTGGTTATCATGGGTGGTGGTTATCCTGGGTGGTGGTTATCATGGGTGGTGGTTATCATGGGTGGTGGTTATCCTGGGTGGTGGTTATCCTGGGTGGTGGTTATCATGGGTGGTGGTTATCCTGGGTGGTGGTTATCATGGGTGGTGGTTATCATGGGTGGTGGTTATCATGGGTGGTGGTTATCATGGGTGGTGGTTATCATGGGTGGTGGTTATCATGGGTGGTGGTTATCATGGGTGGTGGTTATCATGGGTGGTGGTTATCATGGGTGGTGGTTATCATGGGTGGTGGTTATCCTGGGTGGTGGTTATCCTCCGATGTTCTGGAATCTCTTGTTACTACTTGGTTGTAGCCCCACAAGCGTGATGTTAGAGGTGAGGAGTAGTCGTAATATCCTCTCAGTCCCATAGACTGGTATCTTGCTCACATATCAAGCGTCTACCCTGGATGACCAGGAGGGCAGCAGTGCTGATAAAGAAAATAAACTGGTTACCAAAAAGTTATTACTGCTAACCATATAAATAAAAAAAAAAACAGAACAGAAATACTTCTGGTAGATCACTTAACTGATCAGAAGAGTAGAGGTGAAGTGACTCTCCAAACTTCAACCCTCACCAGGTAAGGTTAATGCTACCAGGAGTAGAAATTAAAGCATCTCAAACACCAGGAACTAGAGTTTCGCCTCAGCCCGCTAGATGGTAGTGCTGGCAGTGACACTCTGAGGTTCCTGGCTGTCTGAACAACCATAACCGCTCTTACTGCCTTCTCCCTCACATCACTTTACTTATTAACGAAAAAAACCCACTAGATATATAATATAAAAAGCAGGAAATATACACAAGAACTGAATCAGTTTTTCTGAACACACAACAAACATGTTTACAAGTAATCGTGTTCTGAATTTGCTTTACAATTTTTCTCACAATATAAACTTTTAAAGTCAGATGCTCCGTTATAAAAATAACCGTGAAAAAAATAAAAAAAATACGTCTCCCGGGGGTATTGGAGGGAAGGGGGGGGGAGGGTAGTGGTCGCAGCGAAAAAAATTGGATTTGTGCAGTAGAACGAAAGGAAACTCTTTTTTTATCTTTATTTCTACGGCTTTCAGAAGAATATGTGGAAAAATTTGAAACTTTCATCCTTTTTAAATTATTTCTGAAATATCCTGCTTTTCAGATTTATTTGACTGGACTAAGTAATGGAGGCAGTGTAATCTGTACCTCATTTATATTATCTTAGGCTGTATCCTAGTGTCAACAGAAAGGCCTCTTGCTTCTCCTTGGTTCAACATATATCATCTCTGTCTAATAAATTTTTGCCAGAGTATTAGGGAAAGAAGATCCCAGAGGAGGGAGTGCTACAGTATCCAGGAGGGAGTGCTACAGTATCCAGGAGGGAGTGCTACAGTACCCAGGAGGGAGTGCTACAGTACCCAGGAGGGAGTGCTACAGTATCCAGGAGGGAGTGCTACAGTACCCAGGAGGGAGTGCTACAGTATCCAGGAGGGTGTGCTACAGTACCCAGGAGGGAGTGCTACAGTATCCAGGAGGGTGTGCTACAGTATCCAGGAGGGAGTGCTACAGTATCCAGGAGGGAGTGCTACAGTATCCAGGAGGGAGTGCTACAGTATCCAGGAGGGAGTGCTACAGTATCCAGGAGGGAGTGCTACAGTATCCAGGAGGGAGTGCTACAGTATCCAGGAGGGAGTGCTACAGTATCCAGGAGGGAGTGCTACAGTATCCAGGAGGAACAGAGAGAAACAGAGAAACTTTCTGCTGGGCAGAAGTGATGACTGGCCTCAAACAAGATCATTTCCACGAAAGAATTAACACAGCCTAGTCGACTATGGTTACTGGATGACAACATTGCCTGCTGATATTTTCAATGTATTTTAACGCAGACATTGATTAATTGCGGCTCGAATATCGCATCCACAGTCATAAATCCATAAAAGTCATTTTATAAGGTGATTAATAGTTTGTTAGGGAAGAGTCTTATTGACGGGTTCGTAATCATAATACATCTTCCATATCTTCTCATAAGAAGCTTAATTTTAAAATATGCGCAGCTGGATTAATGAATGCGCGAGGCTCCGTCTACATTATGTCAGTGGAATTGGATACAAATATTTATTTAAAAATATCTGCAATTAAAAGTTTTTGCAACGTATTTTGCAAATGTTGTTTTTCTCAATTTTCTTAGGCTCCTATTCGTGGATGGATAACGAAGGTTGTAGAAGCGGACAAATAACGGAGACACTGTCAGCATGACGATCTTAGGGCATTGACAAGCAGCTTTCAGAGGAGTTATGTGAGGTCTTCCAGGACATTCTGCTATCAACAAGAAAAAGGAGAAATCTGAGTGTATCTTGTGACAGTACTCTAAAGCATTTTAGGAACATAATATTTAAGTCTATAGAGGAAGGCCGCTACGAAATTATAGTCAGCTCAGGCATAAGCTATAGCAAATCATAGCTATTAAAAGACAACCAAATATCAGAAGGCAGAACAGAGCGCGATCGATAATATCAATGAAGAGGATAGTGTTAAAACACAGCTTTAAGGGAAGCCTTCAGCCTGGGCGAACTCAGGAGGAGGAGAGGGACTATAACCTATTATTTACTCGAACGCAGATCTGCTTCTCCAACAAGAGATTCCTAAGGAAAAAAGAAAAAAATACTTCATAGGGACATGGAATGGGCTTAGGTCAAGATGTTGTTATGCCTCGGGATGTCATAAGGTTTCACAAAAACAATAAAAACATGAATGATAATTAACAAAGTATTACTAACTGAAGTTTTCATGCAAATTAAGGGGTCGGTTGAAAAAAAGGTCTTTACGAAAATTATATTAGAGAGCGCAGAAACAATAACAAGCATAGTATATACTTGGTAATCAAGAATTTTAACAATGGCTCATTAGTTTCACATTGTCTGCGAACAGGGACATCTCTGAATCTATTCTTTTCGTCATGTCATTCACATATACAAGAAACACCACTGGACCTAGGACTGACCCTTGTAGAACCCCACTCGACACTCACCTCGTATCAGCACACGTTGCTACCTTCCTGTCACTTATTTCCTGATCCATTGCAGTACTTTCCTTACAATTCCTGCCTCCTCTAGTTTTCCTACCAGTCTTGTGTGGTACTGTGTCGAAAGCCTTCTTACAGTCCAAGAAGATGCAGTCTATCCATCTCTCTCTCTGTCTTACTTCTCATACCGTGTTGGAGAACTCCGATAGGTTAGTGACGCAAGATTTCCTTTCCCGAAGCCGTGGTAGTTATCATGTATGAGTCCGTACTTTTCTAGTTGCTCCACGGCTCTTCTGATAATCTTCTCCATAACTTTATATACCATACATGTCAGGGACACTGGCCTGTAATTTAGAGCAGCCTGTCTGTCTCCTTTCTTAAAAATAGGGAAAAACATTTGCTGTCTTCCAAATTTTAGGCAGTTGCCCTGTGTATGTGTACTCACCTAGTTGTACTCACCTAGTTATAATTACAGGGGTCGAGTCATAGCTCCTGGCCCCGCCTCTTCACTGGCCGCTACTGGGTCACTCTCCCTGCGCCATGAGCTTTATCATACCTCTTCTTAAAGCTATGTATGGAACCTGCCTCCACTACATCGCTTCCCAAGCTATTCCACTTCCCGACCACTCTGTGACTGAAGAAATACTTCCTAACATCCCTGTGATTTATCTGAGTCTTCAACTTCCAACTGTGTCCCCTTGTTGATGTGTCCCATCTCTGGAACATTCTGTCTCTGTCCACCTTGTCAATTCCTCTCAGCATCTTATATGTCGTTATCATGTCCCCCCTATCTCTCCTCTCCTCCAGTGTCGTCAGGTCGATTTCCCTTAACCTCTCCTCGTAGGACATACCCCTTAGCTCCGGGACTAGTCTTGTTGCAAACCTTTGCACTTTCTCTAGCTTCTTTACGTGCTTGGCTAGATGTGGGTTCCAAACTGGTGCTGCATACTCAGTATGGGCCTAACGTTACACAGTGTACAGGGTCCTAAACGATTCTTTATTAAGATGTCGGAATGCTGTTCTTAGGTTTGCTAGGCGCCCGTATGCTGCAGCAGTTATTTGGTTGATGTGCGCCTCAGATGTGCCTGGTGTTATACTCACACCAAGATCTTTATCCTTGATTGAGGATTGTAGTCTCTGGCCCCTTAGACATTACTCCGTCTTCGATCTTCATTGCCCTTCCCCAATCTTCATGACTTTGCACTTGGTAGGGTTGAACTCCAGAGCCAATTGCTGGACCAGGCTTGCAGCCTGTCCAAATCCTTTGTAGTTCTGCCTGGTCCTCGTCCGATTGAATTCTTCTCATCAACTTCACATCATCTGCAAACAGAGACACTTCGGAGTCTATTCCTTCCGTCATGTCGTTCACAAATACCAGAAACAGCACCGGTCTTAGGACTGACCCCTGTGGAACCCCACTCGTCACCGGCGCCCACTCTGACACCTCGCCACGTACCATGACTCGCTGCTGTCTTACTGATAGGTATTCCCTGATCCATTGTAGTTCCTTCGTTATCCCTGCCTGGTCCTCCAGCTTCTGCACTAATCTCTTGTGTGGAACTGTGTCAAACGCCTTCTTACAGTCCAAGAATATGCAATCTACTCACCCCTCTCTCTCTTGTCTTACTGCTGTCACCCTGTCGTAGAACTCCAGTAGTTTTGTGACACAGGATTTCCCCTCCCTGAAACCGTGTTGGCCGTCGTTGATAATCTCATTCCTTTCTAGGTGCTCCACCACTCTTCTCCTGGTAATCTTCTCCATGACCTTGCATACTATACATGTCAGTGACACTGGTCTGTAGTTTAGTGCTACGTTCTTGTCTCCTTTTTTAAAAATTGGAACTACATTTGCTGTCTTCCATACCTCAGGGAGCTGCCCTGTTTCGATAGATGTGTTGAAGATTGTAGTTAGGGGTACACATAGCTCCTCTGCTCCCTCTCAGGACCCATGGAGGATGTTATCCGACCCCATCGCCTTTGAGGTATCTAGCTCCCTTAGTAACCCCTTCACTTCCTCCTCAGTTGTGTGTATTGTGTCCAGTACCTGATGGTGTACCCTACCTCTCCGCCTTTCTGGAGGCCCTTCTATCTCCTCTGTGAACACCTCTTTGAATCTCATGTTGAGCTCCTCACACACTTCACGGCCATTTCTTGACCTTCCTCTTCCTTCCTCAGCCTGATCACCTGGTCCTTGACTGTTGTTTTCCTCCTGATGTGGCTGTACAACAGCTTTGGGTCAGATTTGGCTTTCGCTGCTATGTCATTCTAGATTGTCTTTGGGCCTCCTTCTTACCTGTGCATATTCATTTCTGGCTCTACGACTGCTCTCCTTATTCTCCTGGGTCCTTTGCCTTCTGTACTTCTTCCATTCACTGGCACACTTGGTTTTGGCTTCCCTGCATCTTTGGGTGAACCATGGGCTCATCCTGGCTTTTTCGCTTTTCCTGTTACCCTTGGGTATAAACCTCTCCTCAGCTTCCTTGCAAATTGTTGTCATATATTCCATCATCTCGTTTACTGACTTCCCTGCCAGCTCTCTGTCCCACTGAACTCCGTGCAATAAGTTCTTCATGCCCACGTAGTCACCTTTCTTGTAGTTTTGCTTCATACGTGCAGCCCTTTCTGCTTCCCCCTCACTTGTAACTCTACTATGTATTCGAAGCTTTGAACCATATGATCACTGGCCCCAGGGGGCTTTCATTTGATGTCCTCAATATCTGCACTACTCAGGGTGGTAGTGTCCCTTACGTGTTGGTTCATGAGTTTTCCATTACCACCCTCCATCATCTTAGCCCTCCACGTTTCTTGGCCCCATGTGGCTCTAAGTTCTCCCCAGTGTGCGTGTGTGTAAAATCACCTATTTGTACTCACCCTAATTGTGATTGCAGGGGTCGATTCATTGCTCCTGGCCCCGCCTCTTCACTGATCGCTACTGAGGTCCTCTTCCCTGCTACATGATCTTTATCAAACCTCGTCTTAAAACTATGAAAGGTTCCTGCCTCCACTACGTCACTTCCTGACAACTCTATGACTAAAGAAATACTTCCTAACATCTCTTTGACTCATCTGAGTCTTCAACTTCAATTGTACCTTTGTTTCTGTGTCCCATCTCTGGAACAATGTCTCTGTCCACCTTGTCAATTCCTCGCGTATTTTATATGTCCTTATCATGTGGGTTCCAAACTGGTGCTGCATACTCCAATACGGGCTGACGTACACGGTGTTCAGAGTCTTGAACAATTTCTTACTGAATTATCAAGTTTGCCAGGCACCCATATGCTCAGCAGTTATCTGGTTGATGTGCGCCGCAGAAGTGCTGGGTATTATACACACCCCAAAATCTTTTTCTTTCAGTGAGGTTTGCAGTCTTTGGCCACCTAGACTATACTCTGTCTGCGGTCTTCTTTGCCCTTCCCCGATCTTCATGACTTTGTATTTGGTGGGGTTAAATTCAGGAGCCAGTTGCTGGACCACGTGTCCAGCCTGTGAAAAAATCTCTTTGTAGTCCTGCCTGATCCTCATTTGATATAATTCTCCTCATTAACTTCACATCATCTGCAAACAGGGACACTTCTGAGTCTATCCCTTCCGTTATGTCATTCACATATACCAAAAATAGCACTGGTCCTAGGACTGACCCCTGTGGAACCCCACTCGTCACAGGCACTCTGACACCTCGTCACATATTATGACTCGTTGTTGCCTCCCTGTCATGTATTCTCTAATCCATTGCAGTGCCCTTCCTGTTATGTGTGCCTGATCCTCTAGCTTTTGCACTAATCTCTGGTGAGGAACTGTGTCGAAGGCCTTCTTGCAGTCCAAGAAAATGCAATCTACCCACCAATCTCTATCGTGTCTTACTTCCGTTACCTTGTAATGCAATATTACAAAATTAGTTACGAGAGCTATGGGCAAACCCGATTACTCGGCCTGTTATTCTAAGGGAATCTGCTCTCATAACTAACACTGCAATACCGCAATAAAATAATAAAGGGTTATTTGTCCGGGGTATTAATAAATACAGACAATAATTTATAAATATATATATTTCTTCTACTAGTAAAATGGTTATATATAATAGTACACTCTTTGTACAATAAAACCTAAAAACCAAAAGCATGATCTTTGTACAATTTAAGCGTAATATTTTGTACTGTCAGGTAAACAATATGCACTGTTATATTTACACGACTAGACTTTAATGTCACACGACATATGAGACAAAGACACAACATACCGGTGTCACACTAGACACCACAACATACCGGTGTCACACTAGACACCACAACATACCGGTGTCACACTAGACACCACAACATACCGGTGTCACACTAGACACCACAACATACCGGTGTCACACTAGACACCACAACATACCGGTGTCACACTAGACACCACAACATACCGGTGTCACACTAGACACACAACATACCAGTGTCACACTAGACACCACAACATATCGTGTCACACTAGACACCACAACATACCAGTGTCACACTAGACACCACAACATACCAGTGTCACACAAGATCTTACTAGTGACAAGCCACGTAGTCATGACCCCACCAACAACGTGTCTATGACACTACCTTTCTTATCGTCATGACACGCCAACGTCTCCGTGTCTGCATAAACACCCTTGTCTCTGTGTTGGACACTTTCTCACTTTCTCTGTGTCACATGACACGCCCTCCTTGTCACACGACACCTCAACCGTGTCACATGACACCTCAACCGTGTCACATGACACCCTTTTCACTTTGCCATAACACGCTGTCTCATAAACACTTTCTATGTGTCATGGACGCCTTCGCTGTCAATTTCCCTTTGAACAGTGTCACAACTAAATGACTGTCACACAAGCCATCCGTGTAATGTCGTAGAGTCCACCAGCTGACAGGAACTGAGTCTGGCAAGCTGGGATTCAAGCAAGCAATCACTTATGCCATCCACAGCTCAGTAGTAGCCACTTCCCCCAGTCCAGTCGTGGACCATACTGCAGGAAACTGAGTAGAAGACAAGCTGGAATGTCACGTTACTCAGTGAAGTTGTGATCATACTGCCTTTATGCCAGGTTCCACCCCTGACATAAACTATGGTGACGTCACACCGGCGCTGCAGCCCAGTAATACTGGACGTGCAGTACCCAAATGGTCGTCAACCATTTGACCCAATTATCTTGTTCAGGGATCGCAACACCTTGTTATAAAGCTCCAGTAAGTCTGTGACACAGGATTTTCCTTCCCTGAATCCATCCGGTTGTCGTTTATAAGCTTGTTCCGTTCCAGGTGCTCTACCACTCTCCTCTTGATTATCTTCTCCATGACTTTGCACACTATACACGTCAGTGACACAGGTCTGTAGTTTAGTGCCTCTTGTTGTCTCCCTTTCTTAAAAATGGTTACTACATTTGCCGTCTTCCATACCTCAGGTAGTTCCCAGTTTCAATGGACATATTGAAAAATATTGTTAGTGGCACACAAAGCTCAGATTCGTTTCTGTGACTGCTTTGATTCTTCATGCCAATCCTCACATTTATTTGTTATTCCATCCGCATTTGTATACCAAACCTTCAACTTCTTTTCTAAAACTGTGGTTTGGGAGAACGCTGGGGTTGGGAGAGCAGGAGTCCTGGCAGAGAACTATTGGGGGTTGCTGTGAGGGTGGAGTTTGTGATGAGAGTGGGGACATTGGCTACAGTGTGTGGGTTTTGGTTGAGGTCCTTCTGTAGATGGTTCTGAAAGGAGGTTGTATTTGCTCTTCCTCCTGAGTCTGGGTTGTCCTGCTCATCTCTCCCTTTGCCTCTCTTTTCTCCCTGCATCTTTGTACCCTCTCTTTCAGTTTCTGCCTTTCTTCTTGTGTCCTGTCGCAGTCGAGGTACACCCTCAGGCACGTCAGTATGTCGCTTAGGTGGGCGTTCTCCTGCAGGATCCTATTTCGAGCCGATTCTGCCTTGAATATCACTTTGAGTGGCCGGCTTTTTCCTCTTGCAAACCACCCTGTTCACAGAAAATTTGTCAACTCGATGGCGTCGTCCTCTCCTATTGCTTTCATAATACTTTCAATTACTTTTTTTTCCTCCTGTCTTCTTGCTTCATATGTTTCCCCTTCAAATTCCAGGAGCCCATAAACAAAACTGACCTCTTCTTTCGTCATCACACTGCATTTCCCTTTGCATCCCCTGAGTCGATTTAGTTGCCTCCATTGCAGTGTTCCTCCCGGGATAGGGGAAGGAAGGTAGGGAGAGGGAGAGAGAGAGAGAGGGAGGAGGAGACAGTGGCAAAGAGGGACAGAGATGTGGAGGGGGAAAGAGGAGGGAATAAGGGGAGAGGGAGGGACAGTCAAAAGGAGGGAGAGAAGGGAAAGTGGGAAGGGAGAAGGAGAAAAGGGATAGGGAAAGAGGGAGGGAGGGGAAAAAGAAGGAAAAGAAGGAAGGGGAGAGGGAGAAAAGGGATAGAGAAAGGGAGAGGAGGGAGAGAAAAGGAGGAGGATTAGGAAGGGAGAGAGAGAGGCGGGGAGCAGGGGAGGGAAAAAGGGGAGTGGTGGGGAGAGAGTGTGTGTGAGGGAATGTGTGGGTGAGGGTCTATGTGTGTGTGGACCTGTGTGTGTGAGAGAATGTATGGGTGACAACAGGCATAAGTGTTCGCAATAAAGCTAACAGAATCCTTGGCTTCATATCAAGAAGCATAAATAATAGGAATCCTCAGGTTGTTCTTCAACTCTATATACCTTGGTGAGGCCTCATCTAGATTATGCTGCACTGTTTTGGTCACCATATTACAGAATGGATATAAATGCTCTGGAAAACGTACAAAGGAGGATGACTAAGTTGATTCCATGTATCAGAAATCTTCCCTATGAGGATAGACTGAGGGCCCTGAATGCACTCTCTAGAAGGCGTAGAATTAGGGGAGATATGATTGAGGTGTATAAATGGAAAACAGGAATAAATAAAGGGGATGTAAATGGCGTGCTAAAAATATCTAGTATTGACAGGACTGCAGCAATGGCTTTAAGTTGGATAAATTCAGATTCAGGAAGGATATAGGAAAGCATTGGTTTGGTAATAGAGTTGTCGATGAGTGGAACAAACTCCGAGTACAGTTATAGAGGCTAAAACGTTGTGTAGTTTTAAAAATAGGCTAGATAAATATGAGTGGGTGCGGGTAGGTGTGAGTTGGTCCTGACTAGCTTGTGCTACTAGGTCAGATGCCGTGCTCCTTCTTTAAGTGAATGTAACCTGACCTGGCTGGGTTGGGGCATTGGCTTAAGCCAGTGGGAGACATGGACCCCTCGCATGGGCCAGTAGGCTTTCTAAGAACATAAGAACATAAGAAAGGAGGAACACTGCAGCGGCCTGTTGGCCCATACTAGGCAAGTCCTTCACAATCCGTCCCACTAACAGAACACTTGCTCAATCCAATTTTCAATGCTACCCAAGAAATAAGCTTTACAATTCCATTCACTCAGTGCGAGTCCCACTCAAATCCAACCTCTCACTCATGAATTTATTCAACCTAAATTTGAAACTACTCAAGGTCCCAGCTTCAATGACCCTACTAGGCAGACTGTTCCACTCATCAATACCTATTTCCAAACCAAAACTTTCCTATATCCTTTCTAAATCTAAACTTATCTAACTTGAATCCATTTGCGGGTTCTCTCTTGGAGAGATATCCTCAAGACCTTATTTATATCCCCTTTGTTAATACCCATTTTCCACTTGTATACCTCGATCATGTCTCCCTCATTCTACGTCTTACAAGTGAATGTAATTTAAGGGTCTTCAATCTTTTTTTCGTAAGGAAGATTTCTAATGCTATGTAATAATTTAGTCATTCTACGCTGAATGTTTTCTAACAATTTATGTCCATTCTGTAATATGGAGACCAAAACTGAGCTGCGTAATCTAGGTGAGGCCTTACTAATGATGTATAAAGCTGTAATATAACCTCTGGACTTCTGTTGCTAACACTTCTTGATATAAATCCCAGTAATCTATTTGCCTTATTACGTACGCTTAGGCATTGCTGTCTTGGTTTAAGGTTGCTGCTGACCATCACCCCCAAGTCCTTCTCCAATCTGTATGGCTAAGTTCTACGTTATTTAACTTATAAGTGCTTGGGTTATGGACCTCCCGAGCTTCAGAACCTTGCATTTATCTACATTGAACTGCATCTGCCACTTTTCTGACCACGAATTAAGTTTGTCTAAATCTTCCTGAAGTTCTATGACATCTATGTTTGAATCAATTATCCTACCTATCTTCGTGTCGTCGGCAATTTGCTCATATCACTGTAATTCACTCGTCAAGGTCATTGATATATATTATAAATAACAATGGGCCTAAGACTGATCCCTGTGGAACACCACTTGTTACAAGTCCCCATTCGGATTTAACCCCATTTATGCACACTCTCTGCTTCCTATTGGTGAGCCATGACTCGATCCATGACAGCACTTTTCCCCAATGCCATGAGCTGCCACTTTCTTTAACAGTCTCTGGTGCGGTACTCTATCAAAGCCTTACTAAAGTCTATATAAACAATATCAATTCTTTATCGTGATCAACAGCCTCAAAAGCTTTAGTGAAGAAGGTTAATAAATTAGATAGGCAGAACGGCCCTCGTGAATCCATGCTGAGTATCATTAATCAAATTATGGTTATCTAGATGGCTTCTAATAATATCAGCTATAATTGACTCTAGTAATTTGCCACAATTGAGGTCAGGCTTATTGGGCGGTAATTTGACGGTAGTGACTTGTCCCCTGCTTTAAAAATAGGAATTACATTAGCCATCTTCCACATATCAGACACTACACCTGTTTGAAGAGATAAATTAAAAATGTTAGATATTGGTTCACAGAGTTCCATTTTGCATTCCTTGCAAAAGCTCATCAGGACCCGCGATTTATTTTGTTTCAGTCGGTCTAGTTGTTTCTAACCATTTCGCTAGTGACTGTGATATTACATAATTTATCTTCTTCTGGGCCTCTGTAAAAATTAATTACTGGGATATTATTAATGTCTTCCTGTGTGAAAACCGAGAGAAAATAATTATTAAAAATAGAGCACATATCATTCTCCTTGTCAGTAAGATGCCCAAAGTTATTTTTAAGGGGACCTATCTTATCCCTAACTTTTGTTCTATAAACCTGGAAAAAACTTTTTGGGTTAGTTTTTGAATCCTAGCAACTTTAATTTCATAGTCCCGTTTAGCTTTTCTTATTCCCTTTTAACGTCCCTCTTAATGTCAGTATACTGATTTATAAGATGACCCTCACCTCTTTTATGCGCCTATAAATTCCTTTCTTCTGCCCTAAAAGATATTTGAGCCTATTATTCATCCATTTTGGGTTATTTCTACTTGATCTAATTTCTTTATACGGGATAAATGTTCTTTGGGCAGCCTATATAGTGTTAAGAAAGCTGTCATATTGATACCTCTCTTCTTACCCCAGTCCACAGTTGATAAGTGTTCTCTAAGTCCATTATAATTTGCTAAACGAAAATCTGTGACCGTTACTGAATTATCCCTACTATCATACATCCATTCAATGCTAAAGGTAATTAATTGACTTGTGGTCGCTTGAGCCGAGTTTCTCTGTAATTTCTAAATTATTAACAAGGGTTTCCTTGCTTGCCAGAACCAAGTCAAGTAGGTTATTTCCCCTTGTAGGTTCTGTTACAAACTGCTTCAAAAAGCAATCCTGAACTACTTCTAAAAGTCGTTAGATTCTAAATTCCCTGTCAAAAATTCCAATCAATCTGACTAAAGTTAAAGTCCCTAGAATTACTACGTTATCGTGCCTTGTGGCCTTAACAATTTCCTCCCAAAGTAGTCTCCTTGTTCCTATCTAAGTTTGGAGGACGGTAAATCACGCCTAAAATCAATTTTACACCCCTCTGAAAATTCTATCCAGACAGACTCTGTATGTGTTAATTCAGACTTTATACCCGTTTTTATGCAACAATTTAAATGATCACGGACATAAAATGCCACCCCACCCCACTTCCCGATACTTCTGTCTACTTGGAACAATTTAAAACCCTGAATGTGACATTCGCAGGCAAGTCCCGATTTTCATATTAAACCATGTCTCAGTTATTGCAAAAACATCAATATTACCCGTACTTGCAACTAATCTCAACTCGTCCATCTTATTCCTAGCACTACGACTATTGGTATAATATATATTTAAACACCCTCCTTTCTCTTTACCCTTCCTGCTCATCTCTGTTTTTCCACTATACCTATTACTGTCCTTGTCATCTAGTGTCACTAGATGACAAGAACTGGATAACGAACTGGAAATGTGTTCTCTATTTAATGACTATTTTTGTCAGTCTTTACACAAGAAGACGTAAATGAGATTCCAGAATTAACAATTATTCAGTTCCTGTAGAATTAAAATTAACTAATATTACTGTCACAAAGGGATATGGTTATCAAACAGATAGATAAACTAAAGCAAAATAAGTCCCCGGGACCCGACGAGTTGTTTTCCAGGGTACTTAAAAGAATGCAAAATGGAACTTAGTCAGCCATTAACGAATGTGTTTAATACGTCCATCCTAACTGGTGTTGTGCCAGAGATGTGAAGATAGCTAATGTTTCCTATATTCAAATCAGGGGATAAGTCCATTCCATCAAATTACCGTCCAATAAGTCTCACGTCTATAGTAGGCAAATTATTAGAATCAATTATAACTGATATTATCAGAAGTCACCTTGAAGAACATAATTTGATTAATGAATCTCAGCATGGGTTTACGAGAGGTCGTTCCTGCCTGACAAATTTACTGACGTTTTTCAATAAAACATTTGAGGCAGTAGACAGTGATACAGAATATGATATAGTTTACTTGGATTTCAGTAAGGCCTTCGATAGAGTACCTCACAAGAGACTCTTAAGAAAGGTGGCAGCTCATGGTATAGGAGGTAAAGTTCTAGCATGGATAGAGGCATGGCTTACCAATAGAAAGCAGAGAGTTTCCATTAATGGGGTCAAATCTGAATGGGGATTTGTCATAGTGGCGTTCCAAAGGATCAGTTTTGGGCCCATTGGTGTTCATAATTTACATTAATGACCTTGATGAAGGAATTGCAGTGACATGAGTAAATTTGCTGATGATACAAAAATAGGCCGTATAATTCATTCTGAGGAGGATAACAGTGAACTCCAGGAGGATTTGGATAAATTAATGTCTTGGTCTGAAAGTGGCAGATGAAGTTCAATGTGGACAAGTGTAAGGTGCTAGTCGTTGGTAATGAAAATATCCCTCGAATTTATAAACTAGGTGAAGTTGAGCTTGATCATACAGAATGTGAAAAAGACTTGGGAGTCATGGTAAGCAGAAATCTAAAGCCAAGACAACAGTGCCTAAGTGTGCGCAATAGGGCTAACAGATTACTAGGATTTATTTCAAGAAGTATAAGCAACAGAAGTCCAAAGTTATTTTACAGCTCTATACATCACTAGTGAGACCTCATTTGGATTATGCAGCTAGTTTTGGTCTCCTTACTACAGGATGGATATAGATTCATTGGAGAACATACAAGAAGAATGACTAAAATGATTTACAGTATAAGAAATCTCCCGTATGAAGATAGACTTAGAGCATTGAATCTCCACTCTCTGGAGAACGTAGAATGAGGGAGATATCATCGAGGTGTACAAGTGGATGATGGGCATAAACAAAGGAGATATTAATAAAATACGAGGATATCGAACCAAGTAAGAACGAGAAATAACGTTTAAATTGGATAAATTTAGATTTAGAAAGGACATAGGCAAGTACTGGTTTTCGAACAGAGTTGTAGATGCGTGGAACAATCTTCCGAGTAGGGTGATAGAGGCTAGGACCTTGGGTGGCTTTAAAAGAGATTGGACAAATATGAGTGGGAGGGGCTGGGTTTGATTAGTGTCGTGAGTACAGGAGTAAATTCTTAGGTAGTGGTGGTTTTGATAAGGACCTGCCTTGTATGGGCCAGTAGGCCTTCTGCAGTGTTCCTCCATTCTTATGTTCTTATGTTCTTTCCACTATCCACCTTATTCTGCCTATTACTAGTTCCCCTTAGAACTTATAATATTACTACACTGGGACTTCTTTTTTCCCCCAAAACCCATACCACTAACTATTTCTAGTTTAAAGCCCTAACAGCTCCCTCCACTGCAGTTGCCAGTGCCCCCACCCCAGACCTGGATAAGTAACCCCATCCCTGGCATATATGTCATTTCTGCTATAGAAGAGGTCCCAGTTGTCAATGAATGTTACTGAATTTTCCTTACAGTTTTGTCCAGCCAGCAATTGACACCAATTGCCCTGGACAGCCATTCATTTCCAACTCCTCTCCTTGGCAAAATACCACATATGACAGGGTTCCCACCCTTCTTCCTAATTATGTCTATTGCTGACCTAAACCTGCTAGTCAGGTCCTCACTCCTACGTCTGCCAACATCGTTGCCTCCAGCACTGAGACAGATAATAGGATTGCTCCCATTACCTCTCATGATGTCGTCCAGATGGCTAACAATATCCTCCATCCCAGCCCCAGGAAAGCAAACCCTCTGTCTCCTACTCCTATCAATCAAACAGAAAGCCCTATCCATGTACCTAACCTGACTGTCCCCAACAACAATGTTTTTACCTTCCTTGGTGTCGTCCGTCGTGACGCTCCCAGAATCGACTCACATTCATCGGGTAGCACGGAGAATGGGTTCGATGTTTCTAAACATTCTCCTGGGTCTTCATTGTTTCTACCTCCCACCCGTCCTCTTGATCCTTAACTTTGTCCCATGCGTTTTAGCCACTGTCCAGGTTCCTTTTTTGGCTTGGGGTTTCAACAGGAGGATTACTACGATCCTCCTGTTTTCCTCAGTCAGTCGCTGTATCTCAAGCTTAGCTACCCTCAGTTCTTCCTTCAGCTGCTGGTAGGTAGCTGGAAATAAATGGTATAAAATACCGACACAATGGAAAAATAAACACATAAGCAGTATAATGGATCCTTTTTGACAGCCCCCGCAGTGCTTTATCGAGTCACAGACGATCTATCTGTCTGGACATAAAGCACTCGTGGGTGTGTCATAAGGATCATCCTGCTGTTTATTTTCCATGGTAATAGCTCAAGAGAGGACATCTTCAGATTCACAGAGAGCACACAAGACGATCACAGAGAGTTTTAAGCAGTGTTCCTTCTTAAAACATCTCATTGGTCAAAAGAGAGGCATATATAGGCGAATCAAAAGAGGAGAGGGGCAATTAAGTAATCAATATATTCAGTTAAAAGAGAAATAAAAAAGGGAATAAAAAAGCAAAAAGAGACTATGAGGTTAAAGTTGCAGAGAATCGAAAACTAACCCAAAGGATTTTTCAGGTATACAGAAGTAAGATTAGGGACAAGATAGGCCCACTCAAAAGTTACTCAGGTCAGCTCACCGTCAGTGATAAGGAAATGTGTAGAATTTTTAACACTTACTTCCTCTCAGTTTTTACAAGGAAGATACTAGCGATATTCCAGAAATAATAAATTATGTAGAACAGGACGATAGTAAACTATACACGATTAGGGTCACAAGTGACATGGTCCTTAGACAAATAGATAAATTAAAACCTAACAAATCCCAGGCCCTGATGAACTGTATGCAAGGGTTCTAAAGGAATGTAAAGAGGAGCTTAGCAAACCTATGGCTAATCTTTTCAACATATCACTGCAAACTGGCATGGTGCCAGATAAGTGGAAAATTGCAAATGTAATACCTATTTTCAAAGCAGGAGACAGGTCCTTGGCTTCGAACTATAGACCAATAAGCCTAACCTCCATAGTGGGAAAATTTATGGAATCAATAATAGCCGAGGCCATTCGTAGCCATCTTGAAAAGCATAAATTAATCAATGAATCTCAGCACGGTTTTAAAAAAGGGCGTTCCTGCCTTACAAATTTAATAACTTTTTTTCACAAGGTATTTGAGGAGGTAGAGCATGGTAATGAATATGATATGTGTATATGGACTTCAGTAAGGCTTTTGATAGAGTCCCACATCAGAGACTATTGAGGAAAATTAAGGCACACGGAATAGGAGGAGAAATTTTTCCTGGATAGAGGCATGGTTGACAAATAGGCAGCATAGAGTTTGCATAAATGGGGAGAAATCAGAGTGGGGAAGTGTCGCAAGCGGTGTTCCACAGGGGTCAGTATTGGGCCCTTGTTGTTCACAATCTACATAAACGACATAGATGAGGGAATAAATAGCGACATAAGCAAGTTTGCCGATGACACCAAAATAGGCCGTCCAATTCATTCAAATGAGGACATTAGAGCACTCCAGGAAGATTTGAATAGACTGATGCAGTGGTCGGAGAAGTGGCAGATGCAGTTTAATATAGATAAATGCAAAGTTTTAACATAAGAACATAAGAACATAAGAAAGGAGGAACACTGCAGCAGGCCTGTTGGCCCATACTAGGCAGGTCCTTCACAATCCGTCCCACTAACAGAATATTTGCTCAACCCAATTTTCAATGCTACCCAAGAAATAAGCTTTGACAATTCTACCCACTCATGCGCGAGTCCCACTCAAATCCAACCCCTCTCACTCATGAATTTATCCAACCTAAATTTGAAACTACCCAAGGTCCTAGCTTCAATAACCCTACTAGGCAGACTGTTCCACTCATCAACTACCCTATTTCCAAACCAATACTTTCCTATATCCTTTCTAAATCTAAACTTATCTAACTTGAATCCATTATTGCGGGTTCTCTCTTGGAGAGATATCCTCAAGACCTTATTTATATCCCCTTTGTTAATACCCATTTTCCACTTGTATCCTCGATCATGTCTCCCCTCATTCTACGTCTTACAAGTGAATGTAATTTTAGGGTCTTCAATCTTTCTTCGTAAGGAAGATTTCTAATGCTATGTATTAATTTAGTCATTCTACGCTGAATGTTTTCTAACGAATTTATGTCCATTCTGTAATATGGAGACCAGAACTGAGCTGCGTAATCTAGGTGAGGCCTTACTAATGATGTATAAAGCTGTAATATAACCTCTGGACTTCTGTTGCTAACACTTCTTGATATAAATCCCAGTAATCTATTTGCCTTATTACGTACCTTAGGCATTGCTGTCTTGGTTTAAGGTTGCTGCTTACCATCACCCCAAGTCCTTCACGCAATCTGTATGGCTAAGTTCTACGTTATTTAACTTATAAGTGCTTGGGTTATGGACACTCCCGAGCTTCAGAACCTTGCATTTATCTACATTGAACTGCATCTGCCACTTTTCTGACCACGAATTAAGTTTGTCTAAATCTTCCTGAAGTTCTATGACATCTATGTTTGAATCAATTATCCTACCTATCTTCGTGTCGTCGGCGAATTTGCTCATATCACTAGTAATTCCCTCATCAAGGTCATTGATATATATTATAAATAACAATGGGCCTAAGACTGATCCCTGTGGAACACCACTTGTTACAAGTCCCAATTCGGATTTAACCCCATTTATGCCACTCTCTGCTTCCTATTGGTGAGCCATGACTCGATCCATGACAGCACTTTTCCCCCAATGCCATGAGCTGCCACTTTCTTTAACAGTCTCTGGTGCGGTACTCTATCAAAAGCCTTAGTAAAGTCTAAATAAACAATATCGAATTCTTTATCGTGATCAACAGCCTCAAAAAGCTTTACTGAAGAAGGTTAATAAATTAGATAGGCAGGAACGGCCCCTCGTGAATCCATGCTGGGTATCATTAATCAAATTATGGTTATCTAGATGGCTTCTAATAATATCAGCTATAATTGACTCTAGTAATTTTGCCTACAATTGAGGTCAGGCTTATTGGGCGGTAGTTTGACAGTAGTGACTTGTCCCCTGCTTTAAAAATAGAATTACATTAGCCATCTTCCACATATCAGGCACTACACCTGTTTGAAGAGATAAATTAAAAATGTTAGATATTGGTTCACAGAGTTCCATTTTGCATTCCTTAAGAACCCTTGCAAAAGCTCATCAGGACCCAGCGATTTATTTTGTTTCAGTCGGTCCAGCTGTTTCATAATCATTTCGCTAGTGACTGTGATATTACATAATTTATCTTCTTCTGGGCCTCTGTAAAAAATAATTACTGGGATATTATTAATGTCTTCCTGTGTGAAAACCGAGAGAAAATAATTATTAAAATAGGCACATATCATTCTCCTTGTCAGTAAGATGCCCAAAGTTTTGTTCTATAAACCTGGAAAAAACTTTTGGGTTAGTTTTGAATCCCTAGCAACTTTAATTTCATAGTCCCGTTTACTTTTCTTATTCCCTTTTTAACGTCCTCTTAATGTCAGTATACTGATTTATAAGATGACCCTCACCTCTTTTTATGCGCCTATAAATTCCTTTCTTCTGCCCTAAAAGATATTTGAGCCTATTATTCATCCATTTTGGGTCATTTCTACTTGATCTAATTTCTTTATACGGGATAAATGTTCTTTGGGCAGCCTGTATAGTGTTAAGAAAACTGTCATATTGATACCTCTCTTCTTCACCCCAGTCCACAGTTGATAAGTGTTCTCTAAGTCCATTATAATCTGCTAAGCGAAAATCTGGGACCATTACTGAATTATCCCTACTATCATACATCCATTCAATGCTAAAGGTAATTGACTTGTGGTCGCTTGAGCCGAGTTCCTCTGTAATTTCTAAATTATTAACAAGGGTTTCCTTGTTTGCCAGAACTAAGTCAAGTAGGTTATTTCCCCTTGTAGGTTCTGTTACAAACTGCTTCAAAAAGCAATCCTGAACTACTTCTAAAAAGTCGTTAGATTCTAAATTCCCTGTCATGAAATTCCAATCAATCTGACTAAAGTTAAAGTCCCCTAGAATTACTACGTTATCGTGTCTTGTGGCCTTAACAATTTCCTCCCAAAGTAGTCTCCCTTGTTCCCTATCTAAGTTTGGAGGTCGGTAAATCACGCCTAAAATCAATTTTTCACACCCCTCTGAAAATTCTATCCAGACAGACTCTGTATGTGTTAATTCAGACTTTATACCCGTTTTTATGCAACAATTTAAATGATCACGGACATAGAGTGCCACCCCACCCCCTTTCCCGATACTTCTGTCTACTTGGAACAATTTAAAACCCTGAATGTGACATTCGGCAGGCAAGTCCCGATTTTTCATATTAAACCATGTCTCAGTTATTGCAAAAACATCAATATTACCCGTACTTGCAACTAATCTCAACTCGTCCATCTTATTCCTAGCACTACGACTATTGGTGTAATATATATTTAGAGACCCTCCTTTCTCTTTACCCTTCCTGCTCATCTCTGTTTTCCACTATACCTATTACTGTCCTTGTCATCTAGTGTCACTAGCTTTCCACTATCCACCTTATTCTGCCTATTACTAGTTCTCCTACAACATAATATTACTACACTGGGACTTCTCTGTTTTCCCCCCAAAACCCATACCACTAACTATTTCTAGTTTAAAGCCCTAACAGCTCCCTCCACTGCAGTTGCCAGTGCCCCCACCCCAGACCTGGATAAGTGAACCCCATCCCTGGCATACATGTCATTTCTACCATAGAAGAGGTCCCAGTTGTCAATGAATGTTACTGAATTTTCCTTACAGTATTTGTCCAGCCAGCAATTGACACCAATTGCCCTGGACAGCCATTCATTTCCAACTCCTCTCCTTGGCAAAATACCACATATGACAGGGTTCCCACCCTTCTTCCTAATTATGTCGATTGCTGACCTAAACCTGCTAGTCAGGTCCTCACTCCTACGTCTGCCAACATCGTTGCCTCCAGCACTGAGACAGATAATAGGATTGCTCCCATTACCTCTCATGATGTCGTCCAGACGGCTAACAATATCCTCCATCCCAGCCCCAGGAAAGCAAACCCTCTGTCTCCTACTCCTATCAATCAAACAGAAAGCCCTATCCATGTACCTAACCTGACTGTCCCCAACAACAACAATGTTTTTACCTTCCTTTGTGTCTTTCGTCGTGACGCTCCCAGAAGTCGACTCACATTCATCGGGTAGCACGGAGAATGGGTTCGATGTTTCCACAACATTCTCCTGGGTCTTCGTTGTTTCTACATCTCCACCCGTCCTCTTGAGCCTTAACTTTGTCCCATGCGTTTTAGCCACTGTCCAGGTTCCTTTCCTAACTTGAGGATTCTCAACAGGAGGATTACTACGAATCCTCTTGTTTTCCTCAGTCAGTCGCTGTATCTCAAGCTTAGCTACCCTCAGTTCTTCCTTCAGCTGCTGGTAGAGTAGCTCAAGAGAGGACATCTTCTTCAGATTGACAGAGAGCACACAAGACACGTCTTCACTGAGTTAAGTCAGGACAATAACCATACCACATATATACTAAATAATGTAGATCTTAATACTACTGACTGCGAAAAGGATTTAGGAGTTCTGGTTAGCAGTAATCTAAAACCAAGACAGCAGTGCATAAGTGTTCGCAATAAAGCTAACAGAATCCTTGGCTTCATATCAAGAAGCATAAATAATAGGAGTCCTCAGGTTGTTCTTCAACTCTATATATCCTTGGTTAGGCCTCATCTAGATTATGCTGCACAGTTCTGGTCACCGTATTACAGAATGGATATAAATGCTCTGGAAAACGTACAAAGGAGGATGACTAAGTTGATTCTATGTATCAGAAATCTTCCCTATGAGGATAGACTGAGGGCCCTGAATCTGCACTCTCTAGAAAGGCGTAGAATTAGGGGGGATATGATTGAGGTGTATAAATGGAAAACAGGAATAAATAAAGGGGATGTAAATAGCGTGCTAAAAATATCTAGTATTGACAGGACTCGCAGCAATGGCTTTAAGTTGGATAAATTCAGATTCAGGAAGGATATAGGAAAGCATTGGTTTGGTAATAGAGTTGTCGATGAGTGGAACAAACTCCCGAGTACAGTTATAGAGGCTAAAACGTTGTGTAGTTTTAAAAATAGGCTAGATAAATATATGAGTGGGTGCGGGTGGGTGTGAGTTGGACCTGACTAGTTTGTGCTACAAGGTCAGATGCAGTGCTCCTTCCTTAAGTGAATGTAACCTGATCTGGCTGGGTCGGGGCATTGGCTTGGGCCGGTGGGAGAATTGGACTAGCCTCGCATGGGCCAGTAGGCCTGCTGCAGTGTTCCTTCTTTCTTATGTTCTTATGTTCTTATGTGTGTGTGTGTGTGGACCTGTGTGTGTGTGTGGGTCTATGTGTGGGTGGGAATATGTATGTGTGGAACTATATGAGTGTGAGTTTATTAAGTATGTGAAAAGTAGTGGGTAGGAGTGTGTATTAGGGTGTATTAGTGTGGTGCAATTTGTGTGTTACACGTGGTCTTCAGTGTTCCTCTGACCTGACCTGACCCACCACACATAAGAACATAAGAAAGAAGGAACACTGCAGCAGGCCCACTGGCCCATGCGAGGCAGATCCAAGTCTTCCACCTTCTTAAGCCAATGCCCCGACCCAGCCAGGTCAGGTTACATTCACTTAAGGAAGGAGCACGGCATCTGACCTAGTAGCACAAGCTAGTCAGGACCAACTCGCACCCACCCGCACCCACCCATATACTTATCCAGCCTATTTTTAAAACTACACAACGTTTTAGCCTCTATAACTGTACTCGGGAGTTTGTTCCACTCATCGACAACTCTATTACCAAACCAATGCTTTCCTATATCCTTCCTGAATCTGAATTTATCCAACTTAAAGCCATTGCTGCGAGTCCTGTCAATACTAGATATTTTTAGCACGCTATTTACATCCCCTTTATTTATTCCTGTTTTCCATTTATACATCTCAATCATATCCCCCTAATTCTACGCCTTTCTAGAGAGTGCCTATCTTCATAGGGAAGATTTCTGATACATGAGATCATCTTAGTCATCCT
>WNWK01018101.1:0-40830 GCA_009830355.1 Cherax destructor | reverse complement strand
AGACTGTGGGAAAAGTTTCCAAAAAAGATACCCAAGTGTTCATATGTTCCCAGATATTTTTGAAAACTAAAGTGATGGATTCCCCCATTACCCCGGACATTAAAATTATTTACCCTGCTCAGTTTTTTTTTTCGTCCCAAAAGGTATGGTTTTTTTTCCTAGTTTAAGATAGTTTGTTGTCTACTAGCCATTTGCTGCAGGACCCCAGTTCCAGTGTTAATACATTATTTTCTTGGGGGTTTTTTACCTGACACTAACAGGCCCCTTCATCCGCATACAGTAGGAGTTTGCACTGACACTGATGGGCATATTTTTTAAAATAACACGGGAAAAAAAAAACCCCCAGAATACTCCGGGGAACCCCAAATGCTATCGGCAGTGGTTCTGATTCCGTTTTGTTGATTTTGACAATTTTTTTCCTGTTGCAAAGATGGGATTAAACCATTTTTGGGAACCTATGCCGATGCAAGTTTTTTAAATAATATATTGTGGTTGACAGTATCGAAGGCCTTTTGAAAGTCTAAAGTTACCATTCCTATGGGGTTTCCCCTATAGACATTTCAGTTTCATGTAATCCATCAGATTAATTGGGGAGGTGTCGGTTGAGTAAGACAAAGCCTGATTGGTAACTATGAAGAATGTTGTTGTCACTAACATATTTAACTACGACAGTACACCGCCCTTAGAATTTTGGATATTAATATATACAAAAGGCCTATAGTTGCTGACATCAGACCTACTATTTTTCTTGAAGATGGGATAATCTGGCCTCCTTAAACCCCCTCTGGCACTGTATTAGTGGTGATGGACAAATTTATTAGGGAGAAGGGGGATTGCCAGTTCAGATGCACCATCTTTTAGGAACTTAGAGGGGATGTTATCTGGGCCGGTGTCTTAATTTTTTTAAACCCCTTTAGTTTTTTTTCCCAAGTCCGTTGTTTTTTTTGTTAATGAAGTTTGCCCAAAAGCTCTGCATAAAAAGGGCTTTGGGCAAGTACACCCCACGACTATAATACCTTGTCAACTTTGAATCATGTCCAAATAAACTATTCTATTCTATTGGGGTGTTTCTTTACACCAGTTGTCTATGTTCATCCATCAGTAAATGAGTACCTGGGTGTTAGTCGACTGGTGTGGGTCGCATCCTGGGACACTGACCTAATTTGACGAAATGCTCAGCATAACAAGCGACTTTCATATAGTAGTATGTCATTGATGTTAGCTAGATCTGTATACCTTGTACATGTACTTGAAGTAAATAAAGATATTATTATTATTATTCTACTTGTTAGGAAATTATAGATCTCACCCTTTTCCTTTTTATTCCTTTATCACGCATTTTGTGCTAATAATAAGTGTAATAATAATAATAATTAATAATTAATAATAATTAAAATAATAATAATAATATCTTTATTTACTTCATTATTATTATTATTATTATTATTATTATTATTATTATTATTATTATTATTAGCACACAAAATGCGTGATAAAGGAATAACAGGAAAAGTTGGTAGATGGATCTATAATTTCCTAACAAGTAGAACACAAAAGTAGTATACCTGGAGAGAGTTCCAGGGGTCAACGCCCCTGCGGCCCGGTCTGTGACCAGGCCTCATGTTGAATCAGAGCCTGATCAACCAGGCTGTTCTGCTGGCCGACGCGGCCCAACATACGAACCACAGCCTGGCTGGTCAGGTACCGACTTTAGGTGCCTGTCCAGTGCCTGCTTGAAGACAACTAGGGGTTTTGGGTAATCCTGATGTATGCTGGGAGGCAGTTGAACAGTCTTGGGCCCCTGACACTTATTGTGTTGTCTCTCAACGTGCTAGTGGCACGCCTGCTTTTCATTGGGGGGATGTTGCATCGCCTGCCGAGTCTTTTGCTTTCGTAGGGAGTGACTCTCGTGTGCAAGTTTAGTACTAATCCCTCGAGAATTTCCCACGTGTATATAATAATGTATCTCTCCCGCCCTCCTTATGTAGTTACCCAAGATTTCAAGGGATGTGTTGAAAATTGTTGTTAGTGGCACACATAATGTCTCTGCTCCTCTCTAAGGACCCACGGAGAGATGTCGTCCGGTCCCACCGCCTTGGAGGTATCAAGTTCATTAGCAGCTGCATAATATCCCTGACATAGACAGGGATATTAGCTGCAGCGCCGTGTCTTCTTTGCAGATGACAACGAATTTGCATGACAGTGTCCTCCACTGAAGACATCGCAAGACTCCAGGCAGACATCAACCAAATCTTTAAATGGGCCACAGAAAACAATATGAAATTCAATTCTGAGAAATTTCAATTACTCCAATATGGAAAACATGAGGAAATTAAAACTACATCAGAGTATAAAACAAATTCCAACCACACAATAGAGAGACAAACTAATGTAAAAGTCTTGGGAGTGATCATGTGGAAGATCTCACCTTCAAAGACCATAATATTGTATCAATCACATCTGCTAGAAAAATGACAGGATGGATAATGAGAACCTTCAAAACTAGGGATGCCAAGCCCATGATGACACTCTTCAGGTCGTTTGTTCTATCTAGGTTGGAATATTGCTGCACATTAACGGCACCTTTCAAGGTAGGTGAAATTGCTGACCTAGAACATGTACAGAGAACCTTCACGGCACACATAACTGCGATAAAACACCTCAATTACTGGGAACACTTGAAGTTCCTAAACCTGTACTCCCTAAACGCAGGCGGGAGAGATACATGATCATATACACCTGGACAATCCTAGAAGGATTAGTACCAAACATGCACACGAAAATCACTCCTATGAAAGAAAAAGACTCGGCAGACGATGCAACATCCTCTCAATGAAAAGCAGGGATGCCACTAGCACGATCAGAGACAACACAATAAGTGTCAGAGGCCCAAGACTGTTCAACTGCCTCCAAGCATACATAAGGGGGATTACCAATAGACCCCTGGCTGTCTTCAAGCAGGCACTGGACAAGCACCTAAAGTCAGTACCTGACCAGCCGGGCTGTGGTTCGTACGTCGGTTTGCGTGCAGCCAACAGTAACAGCCTGGTTGATCAGGCCCAGATCCACCATGAGGCCTGGTTACAGACCAGGCCGCGGGAGCGTTGACTCCCGGAACCCTCTCCAGGTATACTCCATGTATACTACATCACTCTCAAGCTATTCCCCTTCCTGACAACTCTGTGACCGAAGAATACCCTAACATCCCTGTGGTTCATCTGAGTCTTCAACTTCCAACTGTGACCCCTTGTTGCTGTGTCCCATCTTTGGAACATTCTGTCTCTGTCCACTTTGTCGATTTCTCTCAGTATTTTATAAGTCGTTATCATATCCCCTCTGTCTCTCCTGTCTTCCAGTGTCGTCAGGTCGATTTCTCATAACCTCTCCTCGTAGGACATACCCCTAAGCTCCGGGACTAGTCTTGTTGCAAACCTTTGCACTTTCTCTAGTTTCCTTATATGCTTGGCTAGGTGAGGGTTCCAAACTGGTGCTGCATACTCCAGTATGGCCCTAACGTACACAGTGTACAGGGTCCTGAATGACTCCTTATTAAGATGTCGGAATGCTGTTCTTAGGTTTGCTAGGCGCCTGTATGCTGCAGGAGTTATTTGGTTGATGTGCGCCTCAGGAGATGTGCCTGGTGTTATACTCACCCCAAGATCTTTTTCCTTGATTGAGGTTTGTAGTCTCTGGCCCCATAGACTATACTCAGTCTGCGGTCTTCTTTGCCCTTCCCCACTTCATGACTTTGCACTTGGTGGGGTTGAACTCCAAGAGCCAATTTCTGGACCAGGCTTGCAGCCTGTCCAGATCCCTTTGTAGTTCTGCCTGATCCTCGTCCGATTGAATTCTTCTCATCAACTTCACATCATCTGCAAACAGAGACACTTCGGATGATCCACAATTAAACATTAAGATCAACTCTACACCTATTGCTAGACATAACGAGGGCAAGTTCCTGGGCCTTCACCTTGACAGCAGCCTGAAATTCAGCACCCATATCCAACACATAACAAAGAAAGTGTCCAAAACTGTGGGGATCCTCTCTAAGATACGGTATTATGTACCACAATCAGCCCTACTCACACTATACTACTCACTCATCTATCCCTACCTCACATATGCCATTTGTGCATGGGGATCAACAGCAATTACCCACCTAAAGCCAATAATAACCCAACAAAAAGCCGCAGTAAGAATTATCACACAATCCAACGCTAGGCAGCACACCCCCCCACTCTTCAAAGACCTAAACCTACTCACTGTCCAGAACATCCATACTTACTACTCTGCTATCTACATTTATAGAACCATTAATTCCAACTTTAACCCTGAGCTAAAACACTTTCTTGACAGTTGTGACAGGACCCATAGACATAATACCAGACATAAACATCTCTTTGACATTCCCCGTGTCCGACTAAATCTATACAAAAATTCAATGCGCATAAAAGGGCCTAAAATCTGGAACTCCTGCCTGAAAACTCTAGAACTGCAGACACAACCTCCATTTTCAAAAGCACCGTTAAAAAACATCTTATCTCACTTACGCACCCAACCGGTAGTTAACCATACGAAAACTACTTTATCTTGCACATATCCACAGCAAAATACACTTATTGATATCTGTGATTCTCCTTAATTTGCACATTACTAACCACAGCAAAATACACTTATTGATATCTGTGATTCCCCTTAATTTGCACAGTTCCAACCAAAATTCTAATACAACTATTGCTCCATAATACTTAAGCTAGTCATAAGTTTGCCTAAGATACTCCAATATAGAATCTATATTATGCCAATATATCACCTTTATCATTAATATATAAACTAATTGCTAACTTTTTATACTAATTGTTAAATTCTCAATGTTTAAATTCCAGTACCTAAATTTTGTAAACCTAACCTTACAATCTGTATATCCATTGTATAGCTATTGAGTAAGACCTATCATAAGACTGCCTGAAAAGCCTAGGCATACCTAGGCATATTATTGGCCATCTTGTAATATCAACTTTAATGTATAACTATAAGTACCCCCCACCTTGTATTACATGAAATAAAGGATTTGAATTTGAATTTGAATATTCCTTCCGTCATGTCTTTCACAAATACCAGAAACATCACCGGTCCTAGGACTGAACCCTGTGGAACCCCCCTCGTCACCGGCGCCCACTCTGACACCTCGCCACGTACCATGACTCGCTGCTGTCTTCCTGACAGGTATTCCCTGATCCATTGTAGTGCCTTCCCTGTTATCCCTGCCTGGTCCTCCAGCTTCTGTACTAATCTCTTGTGTGGAACTGTGTCAAACGCCTTCTTACAGTCCAAGAAAATGCAATCTACCCACCCCTCTCTCTCTTGTCTTACTGCTGTCACCCTGTCATAGAACTCCAGTAGGTTTGTGACAGGATTTCCCGTCCCTGAAACCGTGTTGGCCGTCGTTGATAAGCTCATTCCTTTCTAGGTGCTCCACCACTCTTCTGATAATCTTCTCAATGACTTTACATACTATACATGTCAGTGACACTGATCTGTGTGTGTATGTGTGTGTGTGTGTGTGTGTGTGTGTACTCACCTAGTTCTCACCTAGTTTTGGTTGCAGGGGTCGAGTCACAGCTCCTGGCCCCGCCTCTTCACTGGCCGCTACTGGGTCACTTTCCCTGCGCCATGAGCTTTATCATACCTCTGCTTAAAGCTATGTATGGAGCCTGCCTCCACTACATCGCTTCCTAAACTATTCCACTTCCCGACCACTCTGTGACTGAAGAAATACTTCCTAACATCTCTGTGATTCATCTGAGTCTTCAACTTCTAACTGTGTCCCCTTGTTGCTGTGTCCCATCTCTGGAACATTCTGTCTCTGTCAACCTTGTCAATTCCTCTCAGTATTTTATATGTCGTTATCATGTCCCCCTATATTTCCTGTCCTCCAGTGTCGTCAGGTCGATTTCCCTTAACCTCTCCTCCGGGACTAGTCTTGTTGCAAACCTTTGCACTTTCTCTAGTTTCTTTACATGCTTGGCTAGGTGTGGTTTCCAAACTGGTGCTGCATACTCCAGTATGGGCCTAACGTACACAGTGTACAGGGTCCTGAACGATTCCTTATTAAGATGTCGGAATGCTGTTCTTAGGTTTGCTAGGCGCCCATATGCTGCAGCTGTTATTTGGTTGATGTGCGCCTCAGGAGATGTGACTGGTGTTATATTCACCCCAAGATCTTTTTCCTTGAGTGAGGTTTGTAGTCTCTGTCCCCTAGACTGTACTCCGTCTGCGGTCTTCTTTGCCCTTCCCCAATCTTCATGACTTTGTACTTGGTGGGGTTGAAATCCAGGAGCCAATTTCTGGACCAGGCTTGCAGCCTGTCCAGGTCCCTTTGTAGTTTTGCCTGGTCCTCTTCCGATTGAATTCTTCTCATCAACTTCACATCATCTGCAAACAGGGACACTTCGAAGTCTATTCCTTCCATCATGTCTTTCACAAATACCAGAAACAGCACCGGTGTGTGTGTGTGTGTACTCACCTAATTGTACTCACCTAATTTTGGTTGCAGGGGTCGATACTCAGCTCCTGGCCCCGCCTCTTCACTGTCCGCTACTGGGTCTCTTCTCTCCTTGCTCCATGAGCTTTATCATACCTTGTCTTAAAACTATGTATTGTTCCTGCCTCCACTATATCGTTTGCTAGACTCTTCCACTTCCTGACTACTCTGTGGCTGAAGAAATGCTTCCTAACATCCCTTTGACTCATCTGAGTCTTCAGCTTCCAATTATGCCCTCTTGTTTCTGTGTTCCCTCTCTGGAACATCCTGTCACTATCTACCTTGTCGATTCCCTGCAGTATTTTGTATGTCGTTATCATGTCTCCTCCAACCCTTCTGGCCTCCAGTGTTGTTAGTCTTATTTACCTCAACCTTTTTTCATAGGACAGTCCCCTGAGTTGTGGAACTAACCTTGTCGCAAACCTTTGCACTTTCTCTAATTTCTTGACGTGCTTGACCAGGTGTGGGTTCCAGACTGGTGCTACATACTCTAGTATGGGCCTGACATACACGGTGTACAGTGTCTTGAACGATTCCTTGTTAAGGTAACGGAACGCTAATCTTAGGTTTGCCAGTCGCCCATATGCTGCCGCAGTTATCTGGGTGATGTGTGCTTCCGGAGACGTGCTTGGTGTTATACTCACCCCAAGGTCTTTCTCCTTTGACGAGGTTTGTAGCCTTTGTCCACCTAGCCTGTACGCTGTCAGTGGTCTTCTTTGCCCTTCTCCGATCTTCATGACTTTGCATTAGGTGGGATTAAATTCGAGGAGCCAGTTGCTAGACCAGATGTCAAGCTTGTCCAGGTCTCTTTGAAGTCCTGCTTGGTCCTCATCCGATTTGATTCTCCTCATTAATTTCACATCATCTGCGAACAGAGACACTTCTGAGTCTATCCCGTCCGCCATGTCATTCACATATACCAAGAATAGCACTGGTCCTAGGACTGACCCCTGCGGTACCCCGCTCGTCACAGGCGCCCACTGTGATACCTCATCACGCACCATGACCCGTTGTTGCCTCCCTGTGAGGTATTCCCTGATCCATTCCAGTGCCCTTCCTGTTATACAAGCTTGGTCTTCCAGCTTCTTTACTAATCTCATATGAGGAACTGTGTCGAAGGCCTTCCTGCAGTCCAAGAAAATGCAATCAACGCACCTTTCTCTCTCTTGCCTTACCTCTGTTACTTTGTCATAGAACTCCAGGAGGTTTGTTACACAGGATTTACCTTCCCTGAATCCGTGCTGTCTGGCGTTGATTATCCTGTGCTGTTCCAGATGCTCCACCATTCTTTTCTTGATGATTTTCTCCAAGACTTTGCACACTATACACATAAGTGACACCGGTCTATAGTTTAGTGCCTCTTTTCTGTCTCCTTTTTTAAAGATGGGACTACATTGGCCTTTTTCCATACCTCAGGTAGCTGCCCAGTTTCAAGGAATGTGTTGAATATTATGGTAAGTGGCACACTCAGTACCTCAGCTCCCTCCCGAAGGGCCCACATGGAGATATTGTCCGGACCCAACGCGTTTGAGGTATCAAGGTCACTGAGTAACTGCTTCACCTCCTCCTCAGTTGTGTGTATGCCCTCCAGCACTTGATACATTCCTTGTGATGCACTCTGTCCTGTCTACCCAGCTGCCTTCCTGCTTCCACTGTGAATACTTCCTTAAACCTCGAATTGAGCTCCTCACATACCTCTTGATCGTTTCTTGTGAGTTCCCCATCTTCTCTCCTCAGCCTTATCACCTGGTCCTTGACTGTTGTCTTCCTTCTGATGTGACTGTACATCAGTTTTGGGTCAGACTTGACTTTCGATGCTATGTCATTTTCGTACTGTTTCTGGGCCTCCCTCTGTACCTGTGCATACTCGTTTCTAGCTCTGCGACTAATCTCTTTGTTTACTTGGGTTCTGTGCCTTCTGTACCTTTTCCATTCTCTGACACTCTGAGTCTTTGCCTCCCTGCACCTTTGGTTAAACTAGGGGCTCTTTCTGGCCTTCCCATTTAATCTTTTTTATTTGGGTATAAACCGTTCCTCTGCCTCCTTGCACTTTGTCGCTACGTATTCCATAATTTTATTTACTGTCTGTCCTTCCATTTCCCTTTCCCACTGAACCTCCTGCAGGAAATTCCTCATACCCATATAGTCCCCTCTTTTAAAAGTCTGGTTTGTCTCTTTCAGTACCGTTTTCCCTCTCCACCTGTAGCTTTACTATGTACTCAAAGCTCAGCACCATATGGTCGCTGGCTCCCAGGGGGCTCTTTTGTGTTATGTCCTCAATGTCTGAGCTGTTCAGGGTGAATACAAGGTCCAGCCTTGCTGGTTCGTCCTCTCCTCTCTCTGGTCATGTTCCTGACATGTTGGTGCATCAGGTTTTCCAGTACCACGTACATCATCTTGGCTCTCCATTTTTCTGGACCCCCACGTGGTTCTTGGTTCTCCCAGTCGATCTCCCTGTGGTTGAAATCGCTCATGACCAGTAACTTCGCTCTGCTCAATTGTGCATTTCTTGTCACCTCCGCCAGAGTGTCCACCATTGCTCTGTTGTTCTTTTCATATTCCTCTCCTGGCCTCCTGCAGTTCTGTGGTGGTTATACATCACTGCAATGACTATCTTGTGCTCCCCAGACTGGATGGTACCTACTATAAAGTCCCTTTCTCTACACACCTCCATTCCTTCCATTTCCTTGAATCTCCAATGGTTCCTTTCAAGCAGTGCAACCCCTCCTCCCCCCCTGCTCCTTCTATCTTTCCTCAGGATCTGATATCCCTGTGGAAAGATTGCATCTGTTATTGCCTCATTGAGTTTAGTTTCTGTGACCGCTATGATGTCTGGGGACTTCTCACCAATTCTTTCATTCCACTCTTCATATTTATTTGTGATTCCATTCGCATTTGTGTACCAAACCTTCAACCTCGTTTCCAAGACTGTGGCCCTGGGGGGTTCTTGGGGGGTTGGGGGTGTGTGGGCAGGGTGCCCATAGGGGGTTGCTGCTCAAGTGCGCATTTCTTGTCACCTCCGCCAGAGTGTCCACCATTGCTCTGTTGTTCTTTTCATATTCCTCTCCTGGCCTCCTGCAGTTCTGTGGTGGTTATACATCACTGCAATGACTATCTTGTGCTCCCCAGACTGGATGGTACCTACTATAAAGTCCCTTTCTCTACACACCTCCATTCCTTCCATTTCCTTGAATCTCCAATGGTTCCTTTCAAGCAGTGCAACCCCTCCTCCCCCCCTGCTCCTTCTATCTTTCCTCAGGATCTGATATCCCTGTGGAAAGATTACATCTGTTATTGCCTCATTGAGTTTAGTTTCTGTGACCGCTATGATGTCTGGGGACTTCTCACCAAATCTTTCATTCCACTCTTCATATTTATTCGTGATTCCATTCGCATTTGTGTACCAAACCTTCAACCTCGTTTCCAAGACTGTGGCCCTGGGGGGTTCTTGGGGGGTTGGGGGTGTGTGGGCAGGGTGCCCATAGGGGGTTGCTGCATGGGTGGGGGTTGTATGGTTGGGGTATGGGTTGGTGGGGGTGGGGTTTGTGATTGGGGGGGTAGTTGTGATGGTGGGTTTTGGGTTGCTGGGGTGGGGACAGGGGGAATGATGTGTGTGTGGTGATAAAATGTATGGTTGCCTTGGGGTTGTTGTAGTTGGAGGCCCTCCGTGGGTGCTTCCGGTGGGTGTGTTTGTCCTTCTGCTTGGGCCTGGTTTCCTCCATACCTCGTTGTCTCCTTGTCTCTCTCCTCTCTTTGCTTTCTTAACCTCTCCTTCAGGGCCTCCCTTTCTTCCTGCATTCTGTCCCGATCTAGGTATACATTCTGGTACTCCTGAGTCGCCCTCAGCGGTGCTTTCTCTTGCAGGATCATGGTTCGGGCTGATTCTGCCTTGAAGATTACTTTGAGAGGCCAATTTCTTCCCCTTGTATACCACCCAATTCTCCAAAAATTTGTTACCTGGGACGTGTCTCCCCCTGTTGCTAGCATGATACCTTTAATCCTTTCTTTCTCCTTCTGTTTTCTTCTGTCATGGGCGTCCCCATCGACTTCCTGAAGGCCGTAGATAAAGATTGACTTCTCCCTTTCATCCTCCCACTGTGTCTCCCTTTGCCTCATCAGAGATGCATTAGCATATTCCGGTTCTGTCGTGGTTGTAGCCCCTGTGTTCCTCTGTGTGTCTATTCTGCTCATTTGTCCTTCCACTGCAGTATATTGTTGGGGTCTCTGCGTTTAGCATGTCTGCTGCTTTGTCTACCCTCTCATGTGTTGTTACTGTGGTGCCCTTCTTATCCCTGGCTGCTTTTTCTATATCCCTCTCGTGTGTTGTTAATATCCTACTCATCTTGTTTTGGGCCCCACATGTGTCTGACAGTACCTGTGCATGCAAGAGTTCTTCTTTTTTCTCCGCATTCCCTTTATCTGTGTCTGATGCACAAGCTCCAAGTGCCATATCTGAACAGGTACTTTTGTCTCTACTCTGTGTTAGTCTCTGCAGCTTCTCTTCTAAGATCTGGATCTTGGCTTCTGTTTTTTTGACTTGCATTTCCCATTTTCTGCTCTCCCGGCTATCCTTTTCTCCATTCCCTCGCTGATCCCCAATATCTTCCTCTCCCATTCCTTCTCCCTTTTATTGAGTTCCTCCTCGCACTGTGGTCTCCCCAGATCAACCATCGTTCCCCTTGTTGACATCCTTCTCCCTGAGCCGCCCATATTCCTATGGTGTGCCCTTATGTATGTAGTGAGAGTGTCAGAAGGAGGGAGAAAGGAGAGTGTACTCACCTAATTGTACTCACCTAATTGTGGTTGCAGGGGTCGAGACTCAGCTCCTGGCCCCGCCTCTTTGCTGTCTGCTACTGGGTCTCTGCTCTCCCTGCTCCATGAGCTTTATCATACCTTGTCTTAAAACTATGTATGGTTCCTGCCTCCTCTATATCTTTCTCTAGTCCATTCCACTTCCTGACTACTCTGTGGCTGAAGAAATGTTTCCTGACATCCCTTTGACTCATCTGAGTCTTCAGCTTCCAGTTGTGTCCCCTTGTTTCTGTGTTCCCTCTCTGAAACAACCTGTCACTATCTACCTTGTCAATTCCCCGCAGTATTTTGTATGTCGTTATCATGTCTCCTCTGACCCTTCTTTCCTCCAGTGTTGTTAGTCCTATTTCCCTCAATCTTTCTTCATAAGACAGACCCCTGAGTTGTGGAACTAACCTTGTCGCAAACCTTTGCACTTTCTCTAGTTTCCTTACGTGCTTGACCAGGTGTGGGTTCCAGATTGGTGCTGCATATTCTAGTATGGGCCTGACGTATACAGTATACAGTGTCTTGAACGATTCCTTGTTAAGGTAACGGAACGCTAATCTAAGGTTTGCCAGACGCCCATATGCTGCCGCAGTTATCTGGTTGATGTGTGCCTCCGGAGACGTGCTTGGCGTTATACTCACTCCAAGGTCTTTCTCCTTTGCCGAGGTTTGTAGCCTTTGTCCGCCTAGCTTGTACTCTGTCAGCGGTCTTCTTTGCCCTTCTCCGATCCTCATGACTTTGCATTTGGAGGGATTGAATTCGAGAAGCCAACTGCTAGACCAGATGTCGAGCTTGTCCAGGTCTGTTTGCAGCCCTGCCTGGTCCTCTTCCGATGTGATTCTCCTCATTATTTTCACATCATCCGCGAATAGAGACACTTCTGAGTCTATCCCGTCCGTCATGTCATTTACATATACCAGGAATAACACTGGTCCTAGGACTGACCCCTGCGGTACACCGCTCGTCACAGGCGCCCACTGTGATACCTCACCACACACCATGACCCATTGTTGCCTCCCTTTGAGGTATTCCCTGATCCATTCCAGTGCCCTTCCTGTTATACCTGCTTGTTCTTCCAACTTCTTTACTAATCTCATGTGAGGAACTGTGTCGAAGGCCTTCCTGCAGTCCAGGAAAATGCAATCAACCCACCCTTCTCTCTCCTGCCTTACCTCTGTTACTTTATCATAGAACTCTAGGAGGTTTGTTACACAGGATTTGCCTTCCCGGAATCCGTGCTGTCTGGTGTTTATTATCCTGTTCCGCTCAAGGTGTTCCACCATTCTTTTCCTGATGATTTTCTCCAGGACTTTGCACACTATACATGTAAGTGACACCGGTCTATAGTTTAGTGCCTCTTTTCTGTCTCCTTTTTTAAAGATGGGGACTACGTTGTCCTTCTTCCATACCTCAGGTAGCTGCCCAGTTTCAAGGGATGTGTTGAATATTATGGTAAGTGGCACACTCAGTACCTCAGCTCCTTCCCGAAGAACCCACGGGGAGATATTGTCCGGACCCATCGCCTTTGAGGTATCGAGGTCACTGAGTAACTGCTTCACTTCCTCCTCAGTTGTGTGTATGCCCTCCAGCACTTGGTACATCCCTTGTTGGTGACGAACCATGTCCTGTCTACCCAGCTGCCTTCCTTCCTCCATTGTGAATACTTCCTTAAACCTCAAGTTGAGCTCCTCACATACCTCTTGATCATTACTTGTGAGTTCCCCATCTTCTCTCCTCAGCCTTATCACCTGGTCCTTGACTGTTGTCTTCCTTCTGATGTGACTGAACATCAGTTTCGGGTCGGACTTAACTTTCGATGCTATGTCGTTTTCGTACTGTTTCTGGGCCTCCCTTCGTACTTGTGCATACTCGTTTCTAGCTCTTCTACTAATCTCTTTGTTTACTTGGGTTCTTTGCCTTCTGTACCGTTTCCATTCTCTGATACTCTGAGTCTTTGCCTCCCTGCACCTTTGGGTAAACCAGGGGCTCTTTCTGGCCTTCCCATTTAATCCTTTGCCTCTGGGTATAAACCGTTCCTCTGCCTCCTTGCACTTTGCCCCTACGTATTCCATCATTTCATTTATTGTCAGTCCTTCCATTTCCCTTTCCCACTGAATGTCCTGCAGGAAATTCCTCATGCCCGTGTAGTTTCCTCTTTTAAAGTCTGGTTTGTCTCTATCGGTACTGTTTCCCCTCTCCACCTGTAGCTCTACAATGTACTCAAAGCTAAGCACCATATGGTCACTGGCTCCCAGGGGGCTCTCGTGCGTTATGTCTTCAATATCTGAGCTGTTCAGGGTGAATACAAGGTCCAGTCTTGCTGCTGGTTCATCTTCTCTCTCTCTGGTCGTGTCCCTGACATGTTGGTGCATCAGGTTTTCCAGTACCACGTCCATCCAGTGTGTGTGTGTGTGTGTGATCCAACAATTAATCTTTGCACCAATAACTCATTACAGTTGTGACCGGGTGTAGACTAGCGAATTGCTCATTACTTTATAATTTGTTCATGATTGTAACCATGTATAAACGTAAGTAAGTAAATTTGCTTACATGATTCATTACCTTTGAAACTTGTGAGTTCATTACCTTTGTAACTTACTCAGCTATCAAAACTTTGGGGCCCAGTTCCTGGATCCATTATATACCTCTGTAATCTGTAAATACCTTTGTAACTTGTAATGATTGTGACCAGATCTACCTGAGTTTATTACCTTTGTAACTTGCTCAGCTATCAAAATTTTGGGGCCCAGTCCCTGGACCCATTATGTACCTTTGTAATCTTTTGACTACCGCCCATAGGATGGGTATGGGGTGCATAATAAAGATATTAAACTAAACTAACCACAAAGCACAGTGCTCGCTCCCATCCTGTTTCTTATCTTCATATCTGACATAGACAGAGATGTAAGTCACAGCATCGTATCTTCCTGCGGATGACACCTGAATTTGCATGACAGTGTCATCCATCGAAGACACTGCAAGACTCCAAGCGGACATCAGCCAAATCTTTAAATGGGCCGCGGAAAACAACATGAAGTACAATGAAGAGAAATTTCAATTACTCCGATATGGAAAACTCGAGGAAATTAAAAGTGCATCAGTGTAAAACAAATTCCAATCAAACAATAGAACGAAAAACTAATGTGAAAGACCTGGGAGTGATGTCAAATGATCTCACTTTCAAAGATCACAACAACGTGTCTACCACATCTGCTAGAAAAAATGATAGGATGGATAATGAGAACCTTCAAAACTAGGGACGCCAAGCCCATGTTTCTCTTCAAATTGCTTGTTCTCTCTAGGCTGGAATACTCCTGTACACTAACTGCCCCCTTCAAGGCAGGCGAAATTGTTGACCTGGAGAATGTACAGAGAACTTTCATGGCACGAATAAGTACGATAAAGCACCTAAATTACTGGGAACGGTTGAAATCCCTTGATTTATAATCCCTGAAACACAGGTGAGAAAGATACATGATAATATACGCTTTGAAAATCCTAGATGCAGCAACTCCCCAGTGAAAAGCGGGGGCGCTACGAGTACACTGAGACAACATAGTAAGTGTCAGGGGTCGAAGACTGTTCAACTGCCTCCTAGCATACATAAAGGGGATTATCAATAGACCCCTGGCTGTCTTCAAGAAGGCACTGGACAGGCACCTAATGTCAGTACCTGAGCAGCCGGGCTGTGGTTCGTACGTCGGTTTACATGCGGCCAACAATAACAGCCTGGTTGATCAAGCTCTGATTCACCACGAGGTCTGGTTACAGACCGGGCCGCGGGGGCGTTGATCCCAGGAACCCTCTTAATCGTAAGATGACTCGTAAGTGGTGCAGCATGTAAACTGCAGGGAGGGTTGTAGCAGGGGTTCGTGGTCGCAGCTGCACTGACGTGCTCACTTTATCTCAACTTTCCCTCGCTCTACAGAATGTAACTCTCTGGACTGGAGCTCTAGGTAAAAGGAGTGGGTTACACAGTCGCCTTGATCATTCCCACTGTGAGCATTCATGTCAAGTGGTGTACCGCTTACAGCCCTATGGCAAGGGCGTGGTGAGACGTCTTCGTGTCAAGTGGTGTACCGCTTACAGCCCTATGGCGAGGGCAGCCCTATAACAAGGGTGCGGTGAGTCGTCTTTGCGTTATATGCCTATGCGAGAAGGGGCGTATATACTGCAGACAGGTAACGTGAAGCGGTCATAGGTGTCACCTTGGACAAATCCAAAGGTGGAAGTAGGTCATGCCTATAGGTGTGGCAAGCATAGAATTCCCTGTATCAAGATCCCAAGATGTTGCTGTGTCTAACAGGAATGTAGATAAATTATTCAGGGAAATCAGTGTTCAGTCGTACACAAACTGTTACTTTCATAATATTGGTGTATGTGTGGAAGATAAAGTAGTGTGGAATGAAGAAACAAATTTTGTATTAAGTAAGTTAGTTTATTCAG
Organism: Cherax destructor; assembly: GCA_009830355.1. Lineage (NCBI taxonomy): Eukaryota > Metazoa > Arthropoda > Malacostraca > Decapoda > Parastacidae > Cherax > Cherax destructor. The sequence continues at coordinate 25,040 of WNWK01018101.1, read as the reverse complement.
GTATACACAAATACAGTTACATAGATTATCATACATAGCAGCATATGTGTAGAGAACCCAGGATAACCCAAAAAAGTCAGACTGACTTATTTCCATTGGGGTCCTTCATCTTAAATCCAGTTTAAAGTTATCCATTACTGTTTAACAAATTAAATTCAAATTGTTCTGTTTAAAGGATCTAAATAATAAAAGTTGTTTCTATATTCTCTATACTCTAGATTATATTCTATATACTGTACATTATATTTGAAATTGGACACATTGTATGTTGATTGATATAATATATTGCTATGCAGGAGGACTTGATGAAACACACCAGTAATAAGAGTATGAAATAATTATCACAGTTACTCATACAGTTCAGTAGGGAACCACACTGAAACTCATAACAATTTCAAAGATTATTATTATAATCATAGAGGAGCGCTACACCCGTAGATACTAAAATTACCTTCACTGGGAAATTCTGTTCATTATCACATTCTCTGACAGACTCTCCCTCATCAAGTTCGCTGACAGAATAAGTCAAGTGAATCATAAATGCTGTTGATACTAGTGTGGCTACCAGGTGGTATTTCACAGTCTGAGACACTCTCATATACATGGTCATCGAGAGAACAGCGTATCTGCACCTTGGATGCTGATGGCTGCACGCCTGTCTTTCTTGGCAGTGTTCTGTGTTCAAAATTTTCACATTGTGCCGTTATTCTTAAGTTCCCACTACTAATATCTACATCATTGCTCTCTCCAACACCTTCCAATTCAGCTAGAAACCTGACCTCTTTGTACTGTAGAACCAAGCGGTCATTTAATCCACAACATCGAGGTGCACAAGGTGATTCTGAGTGGATGGTTCTGAGGTCCTGTGATCCGAGGTGCAAGACTTGACTATCAGTGCCTAACCCAGGTGTTGAGGAAGATGCTTCGGGGGATGTAGGTTCTGGTGTGTGCATGATGCAGCAGGCAGAACACTGTACGTCCTCTTGCTGTCTGTGTGTTTTGATAATGTTCTTTTTGATGGCGAACCTCAGCCCCAACACCACAGCGATGGCTCCCACGACACCACAGAAGATCCACAGAACAATGTTGTTACTGACGATATCCTGGAGCCAGTCACTGCTGTTAGTCACCGGCGTCTGTGTTCCGTTTTCTGCAATATCTATTATTATAGTTTTTATAAGATTATCATATAATAAAAAAGATCAAGAAAATGCGAAGAATTTTCTTTAAAATTCATTTCTAATATAAATGACAAATAAATATATAAACCTTATTTCACAAAATTTATATATGAGGTATTTGAAGTTAAATATTATTAATAAATACAATATACAAACGACTACCCATTAAAAAACAATTTATTATTTTATGAAATAATTAATGATAATTTCTCTTATGAAATATAGTGGAAAGTGGATTTTAGTAGTAGACAGTATGGGAATACTTTCAGCAGCAAATGGAAAGTTCATCTAGACGACGTTTCGTTTTCGCAGCAGACTTTTTCAAGTCTGCTGTGATCATACCTATCATCCAGTTTATACCTGGAGGTAGTGCATTTTTTTTTTATGTAGGAGAGAACATTAAAAGGTTTTGGTGCAAAAAAGTGGGCTAATATTTGAGAAGCTCCCCAGTATGTCTATTGGCCACGTTAGGTAGATAGTGAGACTCGCTGGCATGTTGATGTGTAAATCATATTTGCAATATTTCGTCATCTTCATTGTCGAAACATTTCGCCTGCACAACAGGCTTCTGAAGAGGCGCCTGAGTTTCCCTGTCTCCTAATATCATGTTTATTTCCCCCTATAATCTACCTTGTCCATAATTACTATCGCATTTGCTTTGCCTGTAACACAGTTGTCCTCAAAAATTTGTTAAGTTATACCTTGAATTAAGGAAAGGTCCTGGACTTCACCTTACGAAAGCAGACAAAGCAAATGAGATAATAATTATGGATAAGGTAGATTATAGGGGAAAAATAATTCTTCTACTAGTGGGATGATCCTCACCTCTGGCAGTATATAAGTCTCTATACTGTTGTTTTAACTTCACATTGTTCCAGACTATGGAGCAGAACTCTTCTTCAGGCTGAGGGACTGACCACCTCATAACTACGTCTTCAAAGGTGATGGACTGATTACATAGTCTTCACATCTATACTGCTTCTGCTAACTCTTCTGTACTCGACTGAAGAAACCTACTGTGTAGACGAAATGGAATAAAGATACCTAACTGTTGCACATGTGTTTTATCAATAAGATTGCTCCCATTATCTCTCATGATGTCGTCCAGATGGCTAACAACATCCCCCATTCCTAGGAAAACACACCCTCTGTCTCCTCTTCCTGTCTCTAAGACAAAACGATTTATCTATAAACTTAAACTGACTGTCCCCAACTAAAACAATATTGTAACCTTCACTGGCGGTGTTCATGACTGCGGCCTTCCACTTAACAAGCTCCCCTCCCAGACTTGTTCCGGCACACTTCACACTGCCCGCTGTGAACCCCATTATTCCAATAAAGACGAAGCTAGTCAACGGCCGTATATCTCACCTACCTCTACGCTACCTGGCAAGTTCTTGATCAACCCAAAGGACAGTTAAAACAAAGATGGGTATCAACAAAGAAGACATAAATAAGGTCCTGAGGATATCCCTCCAAAAGAGAACCCGTAATAATGGGTTCAAATTTGATAAATTTAGATTTAGAAAAAACAGGAAAGTATTGGTTTGGAAATAGAGTATTCGACGAGTGGAACAGTCTGCCTAGTAGGGTTAGTGAAGGTAAAACCTTGGGTAACTTCAAATTTAGGTTGCACAGGTTAGATAAATACATGAGTGAGAGGGGTTGGATTTAAGTGGGACTTGCACATGAGGTAATAGGCTATCAAAGCTTATTGCTTGGCAGCATTGAAAATGGGTTGGGCAAATATTTTTGTTAGTGGGTTTGGGCTTCAAAAGGACCTGCCTAGAATGGGCCAGTAGGCATGCTGCAATTACTCCTTTCTTATGTTCTTGTGATGTACCAGACTTGAAAAAGCATGTTGCGACAACAAAGCATAGTCTAGATAAATTTTCTAATCACTGCTCGTGTGTATTAATTAATACAACAAGAAAGTGGTCGTTGATCAATACAAAGATTCTCTCAACTATTTTGTTTACTTTTTAAGGCAAACTTAATCACAGCTTTACTACAAAAAATAAGATATTATTTAACCTTTCTTTTTTATGATTATGATTATTATTATTATTATTCCTACTACTACTACTACTACTAAAATAATAATATTGTTATAATAATAACAGTTATTATTATTATTATTATTATTATTATTATTATTATTATTATTATTATTATGTAAAACCTAAGGAATAAGAGGTAATCAGATTTGGCCAAAGAAAGTAGAGATTAGGTTCAATATCTGGGAAGTAGAGCTGTTCACCAGCCAGGAGGTGCTCTACACCAGCAATGAGGTGCTCTACACCAGCAATGAGGTGCTCTACACCAGCAAGGAGGTGCTCTACACCAGTAAGGAGGTGCTCTACACCAGCAAGGAGGTGCTCTACACCAGTAAGGAGGTGCTCTACACCAGCAAGGAGGTGCTCTACACCAGCAAGGAGGTGCTCTACACCAGCAAGGAGGTGCTCTACACCAGCAAGGAGGTGCTCTTCACCAGCAAGGAGGTGCTCTACACCAGCAAGGAGGTGCTCTACACAGCAAGGAGGTGCTCTGCACCAGTAAGGAGGTGCTCTACACCAGTAAGGAGGTGCTCTACACCAGCAAGGAGGTGCTCTACACCAGCAGGGAGGTGCTCTGCACCAGTAAGGAGGTGCTCTAACCCAGTAAGGAGGTGCTCTACACCAGCAAGGAGGTGCTCTACACCAGCAAGGAGGTGCTCTACACCAGCAAGGAGGTGCTCTGCACCAGTAAGGAGGTACTCTACACCAGTAAAGAGGTGCTCTACACCAGCAAGGAGGTGCTCTACACCAGCAAGGAGGTGTCTGCACCAGCAAGGAGGTGCTCTACACCCAGCAAGGAGGTGCTCTACACAGCAAGGAGGTGCTCTATCACCAGCAAGGAGGTGTCTACACCAGCAAGGAGGTGCTCTACACCAGCAAGGAGGTGCTCTGCACCAGTAAGGAGGTGCTCTACACCAGTAAGGAGGTGCTCTACACCAGCAAGGAGGTGCTCTACACCAGCAAGGAGGTGCTCTCGAGGTGCTCTACACCAGCAAGGAGGTGCTCTAGCAACCTCCAGTAAGGAGGTGCTCTCACACCAGCAAGGAGGTGCTCTACACAGCAAGGAGGTGCTCTACACCAGAAGGAGGTGCTCTACACCAGCAAGGAGGTGCTCTACACCAGCAAGAGGTGCTCACACCAGCAGGAGTGCTCTTTACCAGTAAGGAGGTGCTCTACATCAGCAAGGAGGTACTCTTCACCAGCAAGGAGGTACTCTTCACCAGCAAGGAGGTGCTCTACACCAGTAAGGAGGTGCTCTACACCAGCAAGGAGGTGCTCTTACCAGTAAAAGGTGCTCTACACCAGCAAGGAGGTGCTCTACACCAGTAAGGAGGTGCTCTACACCAGCAAGGAGGTGCTCTACACCAGCAAGGAGGTGCTCTACACCAGCAAGGAGGTGCTCTACACCAGCAAGGAGGTGTTCTACACCAGCAAGGAGGTGCTCTACACCAGCAAGGAGGTGCTCTACACCAGCAAGGAGGTGCTCTTCACCAGTAAGGAGGTGCTCTACACCAGTAAGGAGGTGCTATACACCAGTAAGGAGGTGCTCTACACCAGCAAGGAGGTGCTATACACCAGCTAGGAGGTGCTCTACACCAGCAAGGAGGTGCTCTACACCAGTAAGGAGGTGCTCTACACCAGAAGGAGTGCTCACACCAGCAAGAGGTGCTCTACACCAGCAAGGAGGTGCTCTACACCAGCAAGGAGGTGCTCTACACCAGTAAGGAGGTGCTCTACACCAGCAAGGAGTGCTCTCACCAGTAAGGAAGTGCTCTCACCAGTAAGGAGGTGCTCTACACCAGTAAGGAGGTGCTCTACCCAGCAAGGAGTGCTCTACACCAGTAAGGAGGTGCTCTCACCGCAAGGAGGTGCTCTGCACCAGTAAGGAGGTGCTCTACACCAGTAAGGAGGTGCTCTACACCAGTAAGGAGGTGCTCTGCACCAGCAAGGAGGTGCTCTGCACCGGAAGGAGGTGCTCTACACCAGCAAGGAGGTGCTCTACACCAGCAAGGAGGTGCTCTACACCAGCAAGGAGGTGCTCTACACCAGTAAGGAGGTGCTCTACACCAGCAAGGAGGTGCTCTACACCAGCAAGGAGGTGCTCTACACCAGCAAGGAGGTGCTCTACACCAGCAAGGAGGTGCTCTACAATAGTAAGGAGGTGCTCTACACCAGTAAGGAGGTGCTTTACACCAGTAAGGAGGTGCTCTACACCAGCAAGGAGGTGCTATACACCAGCAAGGAGGTGCTCTACACCAGCAAGGAGGTGCTCTACACCAGTAAGGAGGTGCTCTACACCAGTAAGGATTTGCTTTACACCAGCAAGGAGGTGCTCTGCACCAGCAAGGAGGTGCTCTTCACCAGTAAGGAGGTGCTCTACACCAGCAAGGAGGTGCTCTACACCAGCAAGGAGGTGCTCTGCACCAGTAAGGAGGTGCTCTACACCAATAAGGATGTGCTCTACACCAGCAAGGAGGTGTTCTACACCAGCAAGGAGGTGCTCTACACCAGCAAGGAGGTGCTTTACACCAGTAAGGAGGTGCTCTACACCAGCAAGGAGGTGCTCTTTACCAGTAAGGAGGTGCTCTACACCAGCAAGGAGGTGCTCTACACCAGTAAGGAGGTGCTCTGCACCAGTAAGGAGGTGCTCTACACCAGTAAGGAGGTTCTCTACACCAGCAAGGAGGTGCTCTACACCAGTAAGGAGGTGCTCTACACCAGCAAGGAGGTGCTCTACACCAGCAAGGAGGTGCTCTGCAAAAGTAAGGAGGTGCTCTACACCAGTAAGGAGGTGCTCTACACCAGCAAGGAGGTGCTCTACACCAGCAAGGAGGTGTTCTACACCAGCAAGGAGGTGCTCTACACCAGCAAGGAGGTGCTCTACACCAGTAAGAAGGTGCTCTACACCAGCAAGGAGGTGCTCTGCACCAGTAAGGAGGTGCTCTACACCAGTAAGGAGGTGCTCTACACCAGTAAGGAGGTGCTCTGCACCAGTAAGGAGGTGCTCTGCACCGGAAGGAGGTGCTCTACACCGGCAAGGAGGTGCTCTACACCAGGAAGGAGGTGCTCTACACCAGCAAGGAGGTGCTCTGCACCAGTAAGGAGGTGCTCTACACCAGTAAGGAGGTGCTCTACATCAGCAAAGAGGTGCTCTACACCAGCAAGGAGATGCTCTACACCTGCAAGGAGGTGCTCTGCACCAGTAAGGAGGTGCTCTACACCTGCAAGGAGGTGCTCTACACCAGCAAGGAGGTGCTCTGCACCAGTAAGGAGGTGCTCTACACCAGTAAGGAGGTGCTCTACACCAGCAAGGAGGTGCTCTACACCAGCAAGGAGGTGTTCTACACCAGCAAGGAGGTGCTCTACACCAGCAAGGAGGTGCTTTACACCAGTAAGGAGGTGCTCTACACCAGCAAGGAGGTGCTCTTTACCAGTAAGGAGGTGCTCTACACCAGCAAGGAGGTGCTCTACACCAGTAAGGAGGTGCTCTGCACCAGTAAGGAGGTGCTCTACACCAGTAAGGAGGTGCTCTACACCAGCAAGGAGGTGCTCTACACCAGTAAGGAGGTGCTCTACACCAGCAAGGAGGTGCTCTACACCAGCAAGGAGGTGCTCTGCAAAAGTAAGGAGGTGCTCTACACCAGTAAGGAGGTGCTCTACACCAGCAAGGAGGTGCTCTACACCAGCAAGGATGTGTTCTACACCAGCACGGAGGTGCTCTATACCAGCAAGGAGGTGCTCTGCACCAGTAAGGAGGTGCTCTACACCAGTAAGGAGGTGCTCTACACCAGCAAGGAGGTGCTCTACACCAGCAAGGAGGTGCTCAACACCTGCAAGGAGGTGCTCTACACCAGCAAGGAGGTGTTCTACACCAACAAGGAGGTGCTCTGCACCAACAAGGAGGTGCTCTACACCAGCAAGGAGGTGCTCTTCACTAACAAGGAGGTGCTCTGCACCAACAAGGAGGTGCTCTGCACCAACAAGGAGGTGCTCTGCACCAGCAAGGAGGTGCTCTACACCAGCAAGGAGGTGCTCTTCACCAGCAAGGAGGTGCTCTACACCAACAAGGAGGTGCTCTGCACCAACAAGGAGGTGCTCTGCACCAACAAGGAGGTGCTCTGCACCAACAAGGAGGTGCTCTGCACCAGCAAGGAGGTGCTCTGCACCAGCAAGGAGGTGCTCTGCACCAACAAGGAGGTGCTCTACACTAGCAAGGAGGTGCTCTGCACCAGCAAGTAGGTGCTCTACACCAGCAAGGAGGTGCTCTACACCAGCAAGGAGGTGCTCTGCACCAGCAAGGAGGTGCTCTGCACCAGCAAGGAGGTGCTCTACACCAGCAAGGAGGTGCTCTGCACCAGCAAGGAGGTGCTCTTCCAGAAGGAACACCGCATTAAAGAAAAATAATTTTGGTAATATAATTGTTATGGTACTTTACCTTCTTCAGGATAGCGACAAATATTCAAGTTTTTGCCACCACTTAATTCCAAAACAATGAGATCTGCTTCACTGATGACGCTATGATGACGCAGTGGCCAAGTATTGTTATTACAAGTGGAAGATGTACACAACTGGACTGTAAATTCGGTGCTGGACACCATCACCAATAGTTTTGTGGTCTGACCAAGGAGAAAATGTGTATGAGGAGGCCACACTGACCGTGATGTTACAGTCTCTGTATCAGTTCTCCATGATGATTTCTGCGACGCATCATTAGTACTAGTGATAAAAAAGTTTATGATGTTTTCCTTATTGGTGTAAACGGAGATGTTTAGTGTCCAGGGGTTGTTGTCAGGTCTCACGCCCACACTGGCCGCCCACACACCTTTCATGGGCGTCAGAGGAAGTGTAATATTGGTCTGCCAGGGTGGTATCTCCTGATAACCTGAAAATCACAGAGATGAGACACAATTACGTACTTAACAAATTCAACTTTCCAGCATAAAACACTCACAATATTTTTGATAGTTATGATAAACAATAATAATATGTGAGAGCAAGAAAAGCAGACTTGCCTTGTGTCGTCAAAGGTGATAATGCCGCCATTACCAACACCATAATGACACTTATATGCGAATTATTGAAGAACATATTGTAGTGGGTGTAAACTGTGGTGGTGGTGGCTTTAGACCGTTTTGGTTGTGAGGGGTGTAGTGGTGGTAGTGATGGGTGTAGACAGTGGTGGTAGTGATGGGTGTAGACAGTGGTGGTAGTGATGGGTGTAGACAGTGGTGGTAGTGATGGGTGTAGACAGTGGTGGTAGTGATGGGTGTAGACAGTGGTGGTAGTGATAGGTGTAGACAGTGGTGGTAGTGATGGGTGTAGACAGTGGTGGTAGTGATGGGTGTAGACAGTGGTGGTAGTATTGGGTGTAGACAGTGGTGGTGGGTGAAGACTGGTTCAGTGGTGGGTGTAGACAGTGGTGGTGGGTGTGAATTGTGGTGGTGTTGGGAGTAGACAGTGGTGTTGGGAGTAGACAGTGGTTTTGGTGGTGGGTGAAGACAGTGGTGGTAGTGATGGGTGTAGACAGTGGTTGTAGTGATGAGTGTAGACAGTAGTGGTGGGTGTGAATTGTGGTGGTGTTGGGAGTAGACAGTGGTGGTGGTGTGGACAGTGGTGGTGGCTATGGATAGTGGTAGTGATGGACAGTGGTGGTGGCTATGGACAGTGGTGGTGGTGTGGACAGTGGTGGTGGTGTGGACAGTGGTGGGTGTGGACAGTTGTGGTGGTGGGTGTGGACAGTTGTGGTGGTGGTTATGGACAGTGGTGGTGGTTATGGATAGTGGTAGTGATGGACAGTGGTGGTGGTGTTGACAGTGGTGGTGGTGTGGACAGTGGTGGTGGCTATGGATAGTGGTAGTGATGGACAGTGGTGGTGGCTATGGACAGTGGTGGTGGTGTGGACAGTGGTGGTGGTGTGGACAGTGGTGGTGGCTATGGATAGTGGTAGTAATTGACAGTGGTGGTGGCTATGGATAGTGGTAGTGATGGACAGTGGTGGTGGTGTGGACAGTGGTGGTGGTGTGGACAGTGGTGGTGGCTATGGATAGTGGTAGTGATGGACAGTGGTGGTGGCTATGGACAGTGGTGGTGGTGTGGACAGTGGTGGTGGTGTGGACAGTGGTGGTGGCTATGGATAGTGGTAGTGATTGACAGTTGTGGTGGTGTGGACAGTGGTGGTGTGGACAGTGGTGGTGGTGTGGACAGTGGTGGTGGTGTGGACAGTGGTGGTGTGGACAGTGGTGGTGGTGTGGACAGTGGTGGTGGTGTGGACAGTGGTGGTGGTGTGGACAGTGGTGGTGTGGACAGTGGTGGTGGTGTGGACAGTGGTGGTGTGAACATTGGTGGGGTGTGGACAGTGGTGGTGGTGTGGACAGTGGTGGTGGTGTGGACAGTAGTGGTGGTGTGGACAGTGGTGGTGGTGTGGACAGTGGTGGTGGTGTGGACAGTGGTGGTGGTGTGGACAGTGGTGGTGGTGTGGACAGTGGTGGTGGTGTGGACAGTGGTGGTGGTGTGGACAGTGGTGGTGGTGTGGACAGTGGTGGTGGTGTGGACAGTGGTGGTGGTGTGGACAGTGGGGTTGATGGTGGTGTGGACAGTGTGGTTGATGGTGGTGTGGACAGTGGGGTTGATGGTGGTGTGGACAGTGGTGGTGGTGTGGACAGTGGTGGTGGTGTGGACAGTGGTGGTGGTGTGGACAGTGGTGGTGGTGTGGACAGTGATGGTGGTGTGGACAGTGGTGGTGGTGGGTATGGACAGTGGTATTAGTGGTGGGTGTACGTGGTGGTAGTAGTAGTAGTAGTGGGTATAGACTGGATGTGATGATTGATGGACACTGGACACAGGTACAACACAGCCACCTTCTTCCTCGTTTGCTTCTCAGGAACTGTTGTCTTTCCGTCAGTCGCTGTGTCAGTGATGGCGGAAGTGAATGATAGCGACTGATAACACTGTTCTGGGAACAAACTTTGACGCTGCTGCTGGTAAATATCAGAAGCTAAATTATTATTATTATAATCAATAGAAGATCAGAAGCTAAAGATCATCTTTCTCAAAACGAAGGAGGGGACTTTCCATCCTACTGTTGCTACTTCGTTGAGCACTCTCATGTATTGAAGGCACCGTCCAATATTATCAGTCACATACTTGTTGATAGATCTAGTGAGGCAACAGGAAGCAACCATTTTTTTTTTAATTTTGTCATTAAAAAATGCAGAATACTTGTTTTATCGCATATTTTTTTCTACAGTACATAGCGTACATATTTTTGTATATTTCGGCGACTCATCACCTAGGCTGAGATAACCTGTAGTTCTCTTTCAAAAGCAGGGGCGGCCCAAAACAACCCTTATCTCCAATAAATAATATTTCTAATAACGCTGCTTCAAAACAAGTCTCTTTGCGTCCCTTCCAACCAGAGAGCCGCCCCTAAGCTCCGCAGTATAGAAATTCTGGCACTGCTGCCTATAACTAGGCAGAGTAACCACCAGCGGTGAGCTTCATTCATTCATTCTTAGAGTACAGAAGGACTCTTGCTCTTCTTGCTCTTTACCACTCTCTCATCTACCCTTACCTCACCTGTGGTATTTGTGCATGGGGTTCAAACACAGCAGATCACCTTAAACCCCCTAATTATACAACAAAATTCTGCAGTGAGAATGATTACAAACTCCTGCGCTAGGCGACACACCCCACCGCTATTTAAGAGCTTGAACCTTCTTAACATACATAATATCCACTTGTATTATTGTGCCTACTACATACACAGAAGATTATTCTCAAATTCCTTGAGAACTACAATAGAACGCACTTGCATAACACAAGACACAAAACACTCTTTGATATCCCTCGTGTCCATCTCTCCCTATGCAAAAATGCAATGCATGTAAGGGGCCCAAGGATCTGGAATTCATTGCCTGAAAATTCAAAAGGGCCCCTGCCTGCACACCAATTCTAGGCACTACTTAGAACTCACCTCATTAGGTCCAACCTTCTCATAACAACTATGCAATAACCCCTCTATATACTTTTGCAACCCATACGACCAACACGCTTCTTCTCTTCCTAACCTTTTATAATATCCCCTTATTCCCTCTTTTGCTATGTTTTCCCACCACACAATTAAACTTTTACCCTTCTCACCCTGCTTCTTACCCTGCTCCCACAACCCCAACCACCATTGTGCAAAACACTCCCTTCTATCTTCCCCACCCAATAACTTCACATTCAATTTCCAGTATCCCCTATACCACCTGACCACCCCTTCCCAATTCATATCAACCAAGACTCCTCTATGATCCGAGAACCCTACATCTATTGGTTGAACACCTTCAATCACCACCAGATCTGTCCCATATATCCTATCCAATCTTGCCGCATAACCTTTTCGGATGAACGTGTGCTCAACCAACACATCCCTTAAGATCCCTAACTCGCATCCCGCTCCCCTTGGTTCTACATCTTTTTTACTGGTGACGCAGTTCCAATCCCCACTTACTATCGCTACACCTGGCATCCCTCCTAAGGCATACACCAAATATTCATTCACAAATACATTCTTAACCTTCCTGGAAAGCTCAGCCGGCATATAAATCCCAACAAAGCATACTCTGACTCCTCCCCATTCCCCATCCACTTTTACAATGCGACGACCCCCCACACTCCTCCCATGATATTAGATGAAAAGGGCTTGACACCTTTATTATGACTGCAACTCCTCCCTTTAATCTCCCAGAGGACACAGCATATACATCATATCCTTTCAAATGTAAGTCCCTTCCATACCTATAATTATGTTCCTGTAAAAATCCCACTTGCACACCATATCATCTTAGTGTCACCTCAACCCATTTCCTACTAACCTCTGCCCTCATACCATTTACATTAATAGTTAGACACTTGAAAATAAATGTGAAGGTTTACCTCTCGACCTTTGTGGATGCGACACGTCAAACTTCCCCATGCCTCCACCCTTGCTTACACTTTTCCCTTCCTTGGCACCTTCCTTTACTTGCAACCCTCCCTTTCCCTGTTTCTTCGCATCCACCAAAGGTTTTTTGCCTGTTCTTTGCGCAGGCACTGTCAGATGATGTAACCGATCTATTTCGGGATTCTCCCGACACTTCCCTACCATTTCCACTTTCACTTTCATGCACCTCCACACTCACCTACTCACACACTAACTCATTTATCTCTGGGCTAACAGCCCCCATGTCATCACAATTTTCGTTACATTCCGACATGACATTGTTACCTGCCTTACGCAACTCCGGCAGAGAATCATCTAGGAGGCCCTTCAACACCTCCCCCAGTGTCATATTCGGACTCTCTTCCACATTTCCCTCCCTATCTTCTACAACATCTTGCTGTTCCACTGTAGTCATTGGCGGTATTGTTTGGCATATCTCCTCTCTGTCCTCTACTATCTCACTCCACTTTCGTGTTGAAGGCCCCTGCTCCATGACCGACGTTCCTTTTCCCTCATTCGACTTGCATGATCCATCCATGCCCTCTTCAAAGCGCTGATGCCCTCTCTTCAGACATTCCGCCGCCACATGCTCGTACGCCCCACATATGCGACATGTTCTTCTTTGGCCCATGTATGTTACATATACCTGAGTTCTGAACTTAGGCATTATCACGTATGATGGTATGGGTCTCCTGATTGACATCTTTAGTGAAAAAGATCCCTCCATGAGCCCTGCTAAGGGGCCCTCATGCCACTTCCCCACATTCGCTGCATGAACAACCCCGTACTCTTTGAAGACCGCCATTATGTCAACTTGATATGCTTCAAATGGTACGTTCCTCACTCGTACCCATGTGTAGGATCGTGACACGTCCCTCATCCTCACCTCCATGCTCGTGTTGACTGCATACACTTGATCTTGATACTTGTCGGCTAGTCATTCATACAACTGAGTCTATAACAATTTCACAAATACTCTGGTCACCCCATTCAGGGCCACACCATATAGATCACCAGTGTCTATCTTGTAGATATCCCTCAGTATTGTCTGTAAAACTGTAGTCGTTGTAGACAAGTGTATTGCCCCCTTCACTACTTCTAAACAGACAGTGTTTATGCGTCTTCTGCCGCTGCCACCATGTTGGTGAAAAAAAAGATGTCTCTAGTCACCACCAGGAGGCAGTGCACCAACTTCCGTCCAGTATGGTCGCTGGACAGAGAATGACACCTTATTCAATTAAAAATATGTTGGTTCTCCCTTACCATAAAAACTTAGTTGATATGCCTTCCCTTCTTAAGACTTTCAATATCAAAATTGTATTTAATAATCTTGATTCAGTAAAAATACTTTTGATAAAAAATGCCCCCCAAAATGCTGACGGGTGTGTCTATAAGATTCCCTGTAAAATATGCTATAAAGTTGACTTCTCACTTGATAATGTGACTTCTCACATTATCAAGGAACTATAAAAATAAAAGGTTAACAGGAAGGCATATCCGTGAAACACAGCTTATATTCTACACAAAAATTTGTCTAATGTACTTTAAGTTCTTCCCAAATTTTGTTAATTATAAATGACTCCAATTTTTATAAACCAAAAGAAATATTCATATTATTTTTTAAGAAACATGATTCCATTATGTTCCTGTCGACCATGGACTTGCTTGATATAACTTTCTCACATGAATAAACAGACTACCTACCTACCTACATCATCATAAGAAGTCAAGTGTTGTTGTGTTGTGGCAGCGAGGTGGTCTCGTCCTTATATGCCTTCCTGTTAACCTTTGATTTTTATAGTTCCTTGATTATGTGAGAAGTCACGAAAGCTCTTGGAATTTCGCTGTTTTTCAGAGTGGTTGTTTTGCATATTGTGATATCACCTGTTTAATGTGATCTTATTGCATTAATGGATACCACACGACTCTTCAGAATGTTCTCGGTAAGCTTTCCTAATCATATTTCTTTTGTTTGTCAGTTTTCCTCTGCACTAATAAAGTCACACAAGCTTAAAATTCGACTTAATTTAAAAAAAAAACTGTTTGAATGAACAAGTTTCGTCCAAATCTCTTTTACCAAATAGACTCCTTGAAATGAGAGATCATCCCTTTGATGATTTTATGAGAATTATTCTTCAGAAACATTGAAATTACTGAAATACAGGAGAAGGAAGCATTCGAAATATTGAGAAACAAAAAATACTCCTTTAATCAGGCCATTCCATCAGAAAGGAAACAGTATGTTGGATCATTGTTATAATAAACTCAGAATAATTTGTAATGAACTCAGAAACAAACTACAAAGATAATTACACATTTTAATTGAAAACAGTGATTGGACAACGCATGATAATAACAATTTTGTAATTAAATTATCAGATGAAATATTAGATAAAAATACAACTGCTGCTCTAAGTTTTGTCACTTCAAAAAAAAACTTAATAATGTTGAAATTGCAAAAGTCTTTTGTAACTTAGAAAAATCCTCTGATTTATCCACTGATGAAAATAATATTAGTAAGGAGATGGTTTATAGCTCTGTTAAAACAAAATATTCCCAATTGTCCTCAAAGATTCTTTAAGTCTTATGATACACTTAATAATAATAAAAAAATCCATCTTACTAATGCAGATAAAATAAATGCAACAACAATTTTGAAAGAAACTGATTACCAAGATAAAATATATAATCTCCTAGATGATACTGAAACTAATTCTAAACTTAGAAAGAATCCCTTAGAAACTATTAACAGTAATTTCAATAAAACATCTACTGAAAGGCAAAGATGAATTTATTAAAAAATTTACTTCCACTAATCCACAAGTGTTGTATGAATATATTATGATCGTGATGGGATAATAACAAGATAAGAATGTTAAGAATATATTTTATATATGTATTATGTACTTAAGTCATGTTTTCAATAAAACATAGACAGTGATTGTGCTGAGGCTGCATGAGCTTTTTAGTGATTCTGTAGTTTATGTATATTATTCAATAATGTAAATAGCAGTTTTAGTAGTGTGTTGTGACACAGTTAATAGCATGTTCATGAAGCGTTTATTGTTGCATTTTATATATATCGACATGTGTATATCGACGTGTCAATGATGAAGTGTATAGTTACGTGTACATAGGTAGCAGTCACTGGTGGGGGGGGGGGAGTGTCAGCAATAGGGTGTTTCATAATGATTGTATTTTGTATAGTAAATTTTGTCTCAGCGCAGCATTGTTTTTTGGTAATTGTGAGTATGAGTGAGGATAAGTGTTAGGGCTGAGTCCGTTTGAGTTATCAAGTGCTTCTTTTGTTTATCATATTATTTAATTTGTACGTGGAAATTTTCAGTAGGTTGTGTTGTGTCACTGTTGACAGCCTGTATATTACTTCTTTATTGTTACATGTTTATACATATTTCGACCTGTGTGTACATAGTTTTAAATAAAATATATATAAAAAATAAAAACGCACAAACCAGGTAATCCAGTTAGACCAATTATTAGCTCAATAGGTTCAGTTTTCTATAAATTATCTAAATGGCTTGTTGATATTTTGAGCCCAATTGTTGGAAAAATTTCTAACTTTAGTGATAAAAATAACAGCTTTAGTTGATAAATTAAGCACCTTGACTGACTTAAATGATTTCAACATGGTTAGTTTTGATGTTACTTCCTTGTTTACAAAAGTTCCAGTTGATGATTTATAAAGTTTCTTATCTGAAGAACTTGTTAAACGATTTACCATTGCCAGTTCCTACTATCATTAAGCTTATTAAACCTTGTATTGCTGATGCAAAATTTGTGTTTAATGATGAGTTTTACACTCAGAAGTTTGGTATGACAATGGGAAATCCTCTCTCACCTGTTCTTAGTAATTTATACACAATTTTTTTTGAAACAAGATTGCTTAACACAATCCATTCTAATAGAGCTAAGTGGTATAGATATGTTGATGATATTTTGTGCCTTATGCCTAAGAATGTAGATTTAAACCATTTTCTTGTTAAATTAAATAGCTTAGCTCATTCTATAAATTTTACTGTTGAGTTCGAAGAAAATAAATCATTGCCTTTCCTAGATGTTTCAATTATTAAGGAAAAAATGATTTTAAATACAAAGTTTACAGAAAACCAACAAATAACTGTTCCTATGTACACTATTATTCTTCACCTCAAGATAGAGATAAACTGTCGGTATTCTCATCAATGTTTTTGAGAACTTCACGTATTTGTAGTCTAGAAATCCCCAAAATTTATGGAATGGCTAATGGTATAAAATACCCAAGAAATTTAATTGATAAATCCTTTAAAATAGCTAGAAATACTTTTTACAATTCAAAAAGGGACAACCAACCTTATTCAATTAAAAATGTGTTGGTTCTCCCTTACCATGAAAACTTAGTTGATATACCTTCTCTACTTAAGAATTTTAATATCAAAGTTGTATTTAAAAATCTTGACACAGTTAAAAAACTTTTGAAAAAAAAATCCCCCCAAAATGTTGACGGTTGTGTCTATAAGATTCCTTGTAAAATATGTGATAAAGTTTATTACGGTCAAACTGGTAAAAGTCTTGAACTTACGTTAAAACAACATAAATATAGCATTAGAAGTGGTCAAGATTCTAATGCTCTGTTTATTCATGTGAGAGATTTTAACCATTCAATTGATTTTAAAAAGGTTGAGAAAGTTATACCAAGCAAGTTCATTTTCGACAGGAATATAATAGAATCATGTTTCATAAAAAGTAGTTTTGAAAATATTATGAATATTTCTTTTGGTTTATATAAATTGGATTCATTTATAATTAATAAAATATTGGAAAAACTTAAGGTACATTAGAGAAATTTTTGAGTAGAATATAAGGTGTGTTTCAGGGATCACTGACTACCTACCTACATCATCATAAAAAGTCAGGTGTTGATGTGGGGTGACAGTGAGGTGTAGTCTCGTCCTTATATGCCTTCCTGTTAACCTTTTATTTATTTATATAGCTCTTGAAATTTCGCTATTTTCTCACAGTAGTTGTTCTGCACACACACACACATACACACAAACAAGGAGGGAATCGTTCAAGACACTGTACACCGTGTACGTCAGGCCTATACTAGAGTATGCAGCACCAGTCTGGAACCCACACCTGGTCAAGCACGTCAAGAAACTAGAGAAAGTGCAAAGGTTTGCGACAAGGCTAGTTCCACAACTCAGGGGACTGTCCTATAAAGAAAGGTTGAGGGAAATAGGACTAACAACACTGGAGGACAGAAGGGTTTGAGTGTTTGAGTGAATGATGATGAAAGTTTTTCTTTGTCAGGGCACCCTGCCTTGGTGGGAAACGGCCTATGTGTAATAATATATATATATATATATATATATATATATATATATATATATATATATATATATATATATATATATATATATATATATATATATGTAATAGAATTTACCTAAAAATGCCTTAGTTTAAGGGAGCTTAGGTGAGGTTTCTAACTTAGTTTTGGTCCAAAAATAAGAATCTTTATATGACTATTCAATGAAAAAAATAATCTTACTAAAAATAATTTTTTTTAAGTTTATTTTTGAAAGGAATTCAGCCTATTCCCAAGTTCGGCTTAAGTACGACCTATATAATAATAATAATAATAATAATAATAATAATAATAATAATAATAATAATAATAATAATAATAATAATAATAATAATAATAATCATGGGTCTAACAATAATTTAAATAAACTTATTCATTTTCTATGTGTCCACATGACGGGTGTAGACGAGGAAGAGCATGACGGCGCTGAGTAACACTTCAGCCAACACAATGAATGACACTGGTCTAAGGAAACTCTTAACCATATTAAGGTACTCCGTGATCCTGAGTGATGCGGCTGCAGCATTGCATGTGTCAAGAGCCTCGTTGTAAGTATTACCTGTCAATGAACACTTTATTGTTGCATGCTTTTGTTTAAGAATTAAAAATCAGTCACGCAAATCTAAAATCTTAGAAAAATCTGACTTCATTATGTTAATTAACATCTGGGAATACTAAAGTTAAGCTAGGTTGAAAGTGCTATTTAAAAAAAAATTGCTACATATTAATCAAATTGAATTAGAAATCACATAACAGAAGAATTTTTCATAAACATTTGCACTCTTTGAAATTGCTTTTACATTATTTTACTTTTAATTCATTGTACACCTATTTGAGGGAGCAGAAAGCGTGCCATCTATACTCTACAGAATGAGAACTGACACAACAGTGCAGGAAGGTACCAGATACATCATTTTGCAGGTCATCAGCGTGGTATTTAACAACTTCAAAATATCTGCCAACTCATCGTCATCAGTCAAAAAATTGGCGCAGAAACTCAAGAGAGAATATTTGACAAGCACTAGAGTAAATTGTACATATACTGAGTGGGGGATGCGATAAAAAGTACGAGGGAAAGACTGCTTAATCTTTGAAAAATAGAACTCGCGAACACAGAAGCAACTGCAGCCGGAATGACTGCAACAATGCCTGTGTATTGATGAGTCATCAATGAGAATGACCAACAGAGGCGGAAGATGTTGTTAGCTGCCTTTAATTGCCACCACCGGCACCATCCCACAAAGATCTGTAAACTTCATTTTTTCTAAACTTTTATCCAACAGATTATGACCCATGAAAGGATTGTTTGTCACGGGATACCCACTCACTATGACCTGCCTCACCCCACCCTGCCTCTTGTAACATTATCCTCCCTTCCGTACATCCCTTCTGAATTCATTATAAGAGGCTGCATTCTCATACCTCCGCTTCACACTGATAGAAGCCATGGAGAGAAACTATTACTGTCTACAGTATTTACAGCACTTCTGTAATTCCACTGAAGAGACATGCTACACAGGCGAAACATCTCGTCAATAATGATCCCAAATATTGCACGTTTCTCTTACTCATATTCTTGTCAGTATTTTATACAATTAATCCAATGGCACATTCAAAAGTTATTAAATTGAAACCAGTAACCTGAGTTATTAAACAAAATAGCAAATTGGTACCTACACAGCCCTTGACCATTCCAAACTTTCCTTTAAATAAGATACACCAATGCTAAAAATTTATTACCAAAGAGAAGAAACATTCTGTAGTTGTCACTATAACAAGAAAATCCTGATTCATTTGAAATAATTGTTAGATTGAAACTCACACAGTTCAGAACAATGTGAACCTTCATTTGAATAAAATGAGAACATAAGAATGGAGGAACACTGAAGTAGGTCTCTGGACCCCTCTATAGGCAGGTCCTTCCCACATGTGGAAGTAGGTCATGCCTAAACATTAGGCAAGTGAAGAATTCCCTGTAGAGGACTGATGAAGCCACTGTGTGGAGAAACGTTTCCTCAATAAAGATACCCAAGTATTGCTCATGTGTCTAATTTATCAAATTGTCGGTTCTCTGAACCATTTATCTTCATTGCTGTCAGACACAGCAACACTTTGGGATCTTGATACAGAGAATTCTTCACTTGCCTAATCTTGAGTCATGACCTACTTCCACATATGGATTTATCAAATGTGATATTGGGGGACGGTATATCACGCCTAAAATTAATTTTTTACGCCCCTTTGAAACTTCTACCCAGAGTTTATACCAGTTTTTATGCAGCAATTCAAGTGATCTCGGACATACAGTGCCACCCCCCCCATTTCCTATGTTTGTATCTGCGTGGAACAATTTAAAACCCTGAATGTGACGTTCAGCTGGCATGTCCCTATTTTTCAAATTAAACCACGTCTCAGTTATTTGAAATACGTCAATGATACCAGCACTTGCAACTAATCTCACCTCGTCCATCTCATTTCTAGCACTACGAATATTTGTATAATATAAATTTAGAAACCCTTCCTTCTTTTTTCCCTTCCTTCTCATTTCTGTTTATCCACTATCACTATTACTGTCCTTGTCACTTAGTGTCACTGGCTTTCCAATATTCACCACTAACTCTACCTTATTCTGCCTTTAATTGACTTTCCTAAAACTCCCAATATCACTACACTGAGGCTTCATTGCTTTCCCACAAAAACCCATACCACTATGTCTAGTTTAAAGCCCTAACAGCTCCCTCCACTGCAGTGGCGTCGTGAGGGGGGGGGGAGGCTGGCCGCTCCGGGTGACACCATAGAGCCTCTAAAGAAGGTGACACTAATGCACAAAACAGTGCTGCACCAACATAAGAGAATAATCCTTCGTTTCTATATAGCCTATTATATGATTACAGAGTACAAATAGGCCTATATATGGAAAATAATTGATTTTGATGATGTGATAGATGATTTTGCAGGATTGAAGGCAAGGAAATGTAAGATCAGATTCATTGAGATGTTACCTGTACTCAAGGTCAAATCGATACTAGTGTTTCTCTGATATAGCAATGTTTTTCTTTATTTTTCAAGTTTTTTTTAGTATTGTTGAAGATGAATAAATGTAGGATCTGTTGCCTGTGCTCAAAGTGGTATTTGAGTTTGTTTCCTCAATATTACTACGATTATTTATTTTATCATTAATAAAGCTGAGAAGTATTCTCCTGTTCGGTTTATGGCCCTTAAATGTTCTCATTGCTAAACATTAGTCACTGGTCATGCAGTAATGACGTAACTGAGTTTACTTCCCCCCATCCCCCCGCCCTTGAATTTAATGGGGGTGACACCAAAGATGCCGCCCCGGGTGACACCAACCCTAGCAACACCACTGCTCCACTGCACTAGCCAGTGCCCCCACCCCAGACCTATATAAATGAACCCCATCTCTGGCATATGTGTCATTTCTGCCATAGAAGAGGTTCCAACTGTCTATGAATGTTACTGCATTTTCCTTACAGTGGTTGCTCAGCCAGCAACCATTCATTTTCAACTCCTCTCCTCGGCAAATTGCCACATATCACAGGTATCCCTCCCTTCTTCCTAATTATGTCTATTGTTGACCTATACCTGCTAATCAGGTCCTCTTATGTCTGCCAACATCGTCGCCTCCAGCACAGAGACAAATAATAGGATTGCTCCCATTACCTCTCATGATGTCGTTCAGATGGCGAACAATATCTTCCATCCCACCCCCTGGAAAACACACCCTCCACCTCCTTTTCCTATCTCCATAAACTTGACGTGACTGTTCCCAACTAAAACGATGTTCTTACCTTGACTGGCGGTGTGCATGACGTTATGGACCGTCTTTGTAGAGATGGCCTTCTCTAGGATGTCTTCACTGGCTGGCTTCGCTGGGCCGTTAACAGTGTTCCTTGTTGGAACTGTCTACGGTGGAAGGTTTTTGGATGGTCGATTTACATTCGTCTGCTAACAAGGAAAAGGAGTTGCTGGTTTTCACAGCAGTCTCCTGGACCTTTCACCTTCAGCTTCGTCCCTTCAGTTCCAACTAGAATGCATTCGTTGGTCCGATCATCGACGATGTTGTTCCGGGGATAAGCCTTGCACATACCCTTTAGTCGTTGAATTTCATTTCTTGCTTCCGTTAACTGTGCCGTAAGCTGGAAATATATCTGTTCATAGTCGAGATAATGTTGTTGTATGTTCGCCGGTACATCCGGCCCGGGTCTTCTCCAAATGGTGACCCGGCAAAATAGTCGAGATAACTAAGAAAACGAGTATATATACATGCAGTAGTCAGGTGAAATGTCGCGTGAGTAGCATTAATAGTGGTAGTAGTAGTAATAGTAGTAGTGGTGGTAGTAATTGTGGAGAGACGGATTGGGTTGGACAAGGACCTGTCGACATCATGTTACACTATCTCCAAATTGTTAATCAAGAGGATAGTGCCCGTTCTGGAGACCGCTGTAACATGTCAACAAGTCCTTCTGCAACCCAACCCGTCTCTCCACAATTACCACCACCACCACTACTACTACTACTACTATTACTACTATTACTACTACTATTACTACTACTATTACTACTACTATTACTACTACTACTTCTACTGCTACTACTGCTCTACTACTACTACTACTACTACTACTACTACTACCACCACTATTAGTGCTACCCACGCGACATTACACCTGACTACTGCCACTGTACATACTCATTTTCTTAGTACTAGCACTGAAGAAGTCACTCGAGGCGAAATATTTCCTTTATTAAATGTCCTGAACTGTACATAAGTGTCTGTTTCCATATCTTGTCGTTATCACCATAACATTTCTCTACCTGTTTGAGACTTGATAAAGCCCACTGTGTGGGCGAAACGTTGTCAATAATGGATCACATTATACTGTTCTTGTGTTTATTTTTCCATGTTCTTAAGTATATGTAATGGAGTGTCTAGGCTCCATTTTGCCACTTAATCTCGAAATACTTCAGTATTATTTGACCTTATTGCCTTTTTTCCCCTTGATGCTGATGAGGGGCTCTTGATCCAAGGAAATAGACTTATCATCCCCTTACCTGGATCGAATTTGAATGCCTCCTATTCCTCAGGCGGTATATGACCCCTATGAGTCATATTGCTATGTGACCCATAGAGGTCATACAGCGAGCGCCTGTGAACGGCATCAATCTTCAACTGCTGATGTATAGTATAAAATGGATGGATTGTTTCATGGGTTGAGATTATTTAGGCATAAATTTTGTTGGGTTTTGTGAAGAAACTGGAAAATGCCTTTTTTTGGTCAGCTTTAAACTT
Organism: Cherax destructor; assembly: GCA_009830355.1. NCBI lineage: Eukaryota > Metazoa > Arthropoda > Malacostraca > Decapoda > Parastacidae > Cherax > Cherax destructor. Next base: position 2,158 of record WNWK01018101.1, on the reverse strand, counting down.
TTAGTGTTGATGCTTTTCGCTCAAAGGAATAAATCTCTTGGTGTTAGGTTGAGTAAGTTATTACCGTGGCCTGATCGCTAAAGCTCTCGCTTCACACGGCGAGGGTCTGCGTTCGATTCCCAGCTCGGGTAGAAACATTGGGCGTGTTTCTTTACACCGGTTGTCTATGTTCACCCATCAGTAAAATGGGTACCTGGGAGTTAGTCGACTGGTGTGGGTCGCATCCTGGGACAAGGACCTAATTTGCCCGAAATGCTCTGCATAACAAGGGGCTTTCTATATAGTAGTATGTCATTGATGTCAGCTAGGCCTGTATACCTTGTACATGTACTTGTAGTAAATAAAGATATTATTATATTATTATTATTATTATTATTATTATTATTATTATTATTATTATTATTATTATTATTATTATTATTATTATTATTATTATTATTATGTGCCAGTTTTATTAATCAAATTGTAGAAGTATAGGGGAATGAGGTTATTTGATGCGGGGGGATACCTCTCTCCTATCACTGAAGTACAGAGGGCTGAGGCTGTGGGATACGGGCAATACGTACTTTGGATTGTGCAGCTACCAAAGCACATCCATTTACTATATCTTTTAGGACTGACAACCATAATCAGAACTTTACTGCCTCAGTCCACTACAACAGGTGATAATTCACAGCAAGTATCATTGTCAACTAACTTTAAACTAAAATTTATTTCTGAGCTTAATTATTTTACAAACCGGGATATATTAAGGCAAACTCTGTATATTCTTTACAAAATAATTGCTATGGTACTTTACCTTTACCTTCTTCAGGATAGCGACAAATATTCAAGATTTTGCCACCACTTAATTCCGAAACATTGAGATTTGCTTCACTGATGACGCTACCATGACGTCGTGGCCAAGTATTGTTATTACAAGTGGAAGATGTACACAACTGGATTGTAAGTTCGGTGCTGGACACCATCACCAATAGTTTGGTGGTCTGACCAAGGAGAAAATGTGTATGAGGAGGCCACAGTGACCGTGATGTTACAGTATCTGTATCAGTTCTCCATGATGATTTCTGCCACGTATCAGTAGTACTAGTGATAATAAAGTTCATGATGTTTTTCTTATTGGTGTAAACAGTGATGTTTAGTGTCCAGGGGTTGTTGTCAGGTCTCACGCCCACACTGGCCGCCCACACACCTTTCGTGGGCGTCAGACGAAGTGTAATATTGGTCTGCCAGGGTTGTATCTCCTGACAACCTGAAAATCACAAAGATGAGACACAATTACTCAACAAAACTCAGCCTTCTATCATGAAACAATCACAAGTGTTTTATAAGACGCAATATTTTTAATAGTTAAGGTAAACAATAATGATATGTGAGAGCAAGAAGAGCAGACTTGCCTTGTGTCGTCAAAGGTGATAATGCCGCCATTACCAACACTATAATGACCCTTAAATACGAACTACTGAAGAACATATTGTATTGATGGTGGCGGTAGTGGACTGTGGTGATCATTTACCTAAACTGTGGTGGTGTTTGATGTAGACCGATGCTTAGTTGGGTGTAAACTGTGGTGGTTATGGTAGTGGGTGTGGACAGTGGTGGTAGGTTTGGACTGTGGTGTTGGTGGTGGTAGGTGTGGATGGGTGTAGAACGTGGTGGTGGTGTGTACACCGTGGTAGTAGTAGTAATAGTGGGTATAGACTGGATGTGATGATTGATGGACACTGGACACAGGTACAACACAGCCACCTTCTTCCTCGTTTGCTTCTCAGGAACTGTTGTCTTTCCGTCAGTCGCTGTGTCAGTGATGGCGGAAGTGAATGATAGCGACTGATAACACTGTTCTGGGAACAAACTTTGACGCTGCTGCTGGTAAATATCAGAAGCTAAAGATCATCTTCCTCAAGACGAAGGAGAGGACTTTCACTCCTACTGTTGCTACTTCGCTGAGCACTGTCATGTATTGAAGGCACCGTCCAATATTATCAGTCACATACTTGTTGATACATCTAGTGAGGTCTCAGGAAGCAGCCTTTTTTACTGTTGTCATTAAAAAATGCAGAATACGTCCTATCGTATATTTTTTCCACATACAATACATAGGGTAAATATTTTTGGGTATTTCGGCGACTTATCGCCTAGGCTGAAGGTAGCCTGT
>WNWK01018100.1:0-40830 GCA_009830355.1 Cherax destructor | reverse complement strand
GCTTTAAGACGAGGTATGATAAAGCTCATGGAGCAGGGAGAGAGAGGACCTAGTAGCGATCAGTGAAGAGGCGGGGCCAGGAGCTGAATCTCGACCCCTGCAACCACAAATAGGTGAGTACACTGCCCATTTATCGACACCTCTGCCCCTACATCAATGCACCCACCACCCACCTCATACATACTTTTACCTCCATCTACCCACACCCTGACCACCCACTCCCCCTACCACATCAACAACACAATGAACACCCAACACACAATTCTAACCCACACTCACCAACACACACAAACTCTCTCTCTCTCTCTATCTCCCTCTTTCTCTCTCTTTCCCTCACACATACACACACGAACTCTGAAAATACATAAGCTTCATTCTGTGGTAAAATGGGCTACCCAAGAAGAGGAATGACAACAAGGGGTCTTGTGGATGAGCCTGGGAGGGTAGCTTGGGAGACAGATATCACTAAAAGAAGGGAGTTAGGAAGGAAGCTGGTAGAGCTTAGCATGAAAATGGAGGAGAGGATAGCTGCAGAGAGCAGGAAGTGGGAGCTACAAGCCAAAATAGTAGAAGCTAAGATACAGCGCTTAGAAGAGGAACTGCAAAACCTGAAACAGCTTAAAGAGAAAAATGACAATTCAGACATGCCATCAGGAACTTCTACATCAGTCACAGACAAGGGGACTGTGGGGAGCAAAGAAGCTATCCTGTATGCAAAGGCCATATCAGACCCATGTGGGGCCCGGGAAAAGACGAGGAGCACACTAACAACAAATGAGAGGTCTGAAGACAATGAAGTAGCTATGCTATATACAGAGACTCCAACAATCAACTGCAGTGGCCAGGAACACAAGAGCAGGAAGGACAGATCATGGAGCATAGGGGCTTCAGCCAGGGAAGGGACTGGAGGAAGGGACACCTCAATGGAAGGAACTAAAACATCTCTGAGGATGCAAAGGGAAAGAGAGTGGGAGGACGAAAGGGAGAGGTCAATTTTTGTCTACCGGCTCCAGGAAGTCTAAGGGGATACTCACGATAAAAGAAAACAGGAGGAAAAAAAAACAATTGAAGGTATCATGAAAGCAATAGGTGAAGGTGACATGACCCAGGTGACAAATTTTCGGAGAATTGGGTTGTATACAAGGGGAAGAAAACGGCCTTTCAAAGTAATTTTCAAGTCAGAATCAGCTCGATCCATGATCCTGCAGGAGAAAGCACGACAGAGAAAATCGAGAGTACCAGAGTGTGTACCTCGATTGGGACAGAACACAAGAGGAAAGGATGTTACTGAAAGAGAGTATACAAAGACGAAAAGAGAAACAAGAGGAAATGACAAAGAAGAGTGGAGGAACCCAGACCCAAGTAGAAGAGCAGACACACCTTCCAGAAACATCCACAGAAGGACTCCAACCACAACAAGCCAAAGGCAACTGAACAATTTAAACTGACACCCACACACCGTTCCTTCTGTCCCCACCCCCATCACAAATGCCACCCCTACAGCAACCCCCACCCCTACAGCAACCACCACCCCTACAGCAACCCCCTATGGGCACTCTGCTCCTACCCCCCACCACAAACCGCACCCACATCGCAAATCCCCCATAGGCCCCCGCCCGGGCTCCCGCTCCTTCAGCCCCAATATTTCCCCAGGACCACAGTTTTAGAAACGAAGTCGAAGGTTTGGTACACAAATGCGGATGAAATAACAAATAAATATGAAGAGTGGAATGAAAGAATCAATGAGAAGTCCCCAGACATCATAACAGTCACAGAAACGAAACTCACTGAGGCAATAACAAACACAATCTTCCCACTGGGATATCAGATCTTGAGGAAAGATAGAAAGAGTAGAGGGGGAGGCGGGGTTGCACTGCTCGTAAGGAACCAATGGAGATTTGAGGAAATGGAAGGCATGGACACGATTAGTGAAAGGGATTTTATAGTAGGTACAATTCATTCTGGGGAACATAAGGAAGACATTGCAGTGATGTATAACCCACCACAAAACTGCAGGATGCCAAGAGAGGAATATGAAGAGAGCAACAGAGCAATGGTGGACACACTGGCTGAGGTGGCAAGAAGAGCTCGTTATGGGCGACTTCAACCACAGAGAGATCGATTGGAAAAATATGGAGCCACATGGGGGTCCAGAAAAATGGACAGCCAAGATGATGGATGTGGTACTGGAAAACCTTATGCACCAACATATCAGGGACACTACCAGAGAGAGAGGAGAGGATGAACCAGCAAGGCTGGACCTCGTGTTCACCCTGAGCAGCTCAGACATTGAGGACATCACATATGAGAGGCCCCTGGCAGCCAGTGACCATGTGGTTCTGAGCTTCGAGTACATAGTAGAGTTACAAGTGGAGAGGGCAACAGGAGTTGAAAAGGAAAAGCCAAACTATAAGAGAGGGGACTACACGGGTATGAGGAACTTCCTGCAGGAGGTTCAGTGGGACAGAGACATGGAAGGAAAGTCAGTAAACGAAATGATGCAAGGAAGCAGAGGAAAGGTTTGTTCCCAAGGGCAATATAAATAATGGGAAGTCCAGAACGATCCCCTGGTTTACTCAAAGGTGCAGGGAGGCAAAGACTAAGTGCGCTAGAGAATGGAAAAAGTACAGAAGGCAAAGGACCCAGGAAAATAAGATTAGTCGAAGAGCCAGAAACGAGTATGCAGAGATAAGGAGGGAGGCCCAGCGACAGTACGAAAATGACATAGAATCGAAAGTCATGTCTGACCCGAAACTGCTGTTTAGTCACATTAGGAGGAAGACAACAGTCAAAGACCAGGTGATCAGGCTGAGGAAAGAAGGTGGGGAACTCACAAGAAACGATCAAGAGGTATGTGAGGAGCTCAAAACGAGATTTAAGGAGGTATTTACAGTGGAAGCAGGAAGGCCTCTGGGAAGACAGTAGAATGGGACATCAACAAGTTGTGCAAGGAGACCTATCATATTATCAGTATATAGTGTGGTAGGTAGATACTCAAACTGGACTATCTTAGTCCGGAGACTTCCATGAAGGCGGTGACATACCAGTGTACCAATGGAGGATTTGTATCTCTGAGTGCGTCACTTTTGTGGCATTACGTGGGATCATTCCGACAGTGTATGACTATACATCATGGAGAGACTTCCACGCAGGCTATCTGGTGGACAGAACCTAGTTTACAATTGGTGACAACTCTTAGTACGAGTGTCGCTTGTGTACGTGTAAAGATTTTGATAATGGTGTTCATGATGTAATCCTTGTAATATGTACTGATGTAATTGGTTAGGAAATTCGTGTAACAGGCAAGGGGAGGGGAGAGGTGACATACTGTCAGGGAACTTACGGTGTCTCTGACGACATCAAACTGTCACCTAGTGATTCGAGTTAGGGAGAACACCCAAGCAAGTAGGAAGTCATATAAACTAACCTTGGATGGTATGCTAACCATGAACAAGGCCAGTGGTAGGATTTATCGTGGATTTATAGTGTCTCGACTCTGATTCGTAATGTTCAGAGACAAACTTATATGGCAACCGCTCCTCATGTAACGTACATGTGAGTTAGTCTAAAGTTGGGTATCTACAATGAAACACAGTATTGAACATATGTGTTTTGACCTACATGTATCACATAATAAATCAAAAGAACAACATATTCTGTAAGACAAAAAACAAGGTTACATCGTAAGGTAATGGTAATGTCTTTGTTAGTGTATTTTTTTTTTTTTGGGGGGGTCGGTGGAGATGGGTGGTACTGGGAGCGTCAGGGCTCATGTACTAGGTGAAATGTATTATTGAAACAATCGGTATTCACCATATATAAGGCATATATTGGTCGATGACTATGCTTGTGTTAGGATGTAATGCATATTGTTATGTTGCAAATACGCTTTGTTGGGAACTCTGAAAACAAAGCAGATAGGACGGGGTTTACCCAGGAGGGTCTCCTTCTACTGTAGTATGACCATGAGGTAATGCAACTCTGGGATGCAGGGATATTTGGTATTTGTAATTTGTAGGTTTGTAATAGTAATAATACGCATTGTACTACATGATTAACATTGTCATGAATGATATTGATTCCTCTGCGGCGGCCTTATGATGTAACGGGTTTTAAATAGAATATGAAACAATTTTTTTTCCTGAACTGGTGTACAGTTAAGACAGTGTATAATTTTTATTACTACACACATCATTTTTTTCTTGATGTATATCTCTTCTAGTATGTACCTGTATGTACTGTTTTTAAATAGTAAAAAAAATAGTCACATTAGGAGGAAGACACCAGTCAAAGACCAGGTGATCAGCCTTAGGAAAGTAGGTGGGGAACTCACAAGAAACGATCAAGAGGTATGTGAGGCGCTCATCACGAGATTTAAGGAGGTATTTACAGTGGAGACAGGAAGGACTCTGGGACATCAACAAGGAATATACCAAGTGTTGGACGACAGTCACACAACTGAGGAGGAGGTGAAGAAGTTGCTCAGTGACCTTGATACCTCAAAGGCGATGGTAGCGGACAACATCTTCCCGTGGGTCCTTAGAGAGGGAGCAGAGATGCTGTGTGTGCCACTAACTACAATATTGAACACATCCCTTGAAACTGGGCAGCTTCCTGAGGAATGGAAGAAGTCAAATGTAGTCCCCATTTTTAAGAAAGGAGACAGAAACGAGGCACTAAACTATAGACCAGTGTCACTTATGTTTATAGTGTGCAAAGTCATGGAGAAGATTATCAGGAGAAGAATGGTGGAGCACCTGGAACGGCACAGGATTATAAACGACAACCAGCACGGATTCATGGAAGGCAAATCCTGTGTCACAAACCTTCTGGAGTTCTAAGACAAAATAACAGATGTAAGACACGAGAGAGAGGGGTGGGTTGATTGCATTTTCTTGGACTGCAGGAAAGCCTTCGACGCAGTTCCTCATAAGAGATTAGTGCAGAAGTTAGAGGATCAGGCGTGTATAACAGGAAGGGCACTGTAATGGATCAGAGAATATCTGACAGGGAGGCAACAACGGGTCATGGTTCGTGATGAGGTATCACAGTGGGCGCCTGTGATGAGCAGGGTCCCACAAGACCAGTGCTATTCTTGGTATGCTAATGACATGACGGACGGGATAGACTCAGAAGTGTCTCTGTTCGCAGACGATGCGAAGTTAATGAGGAGAATTAAATCAGATGAGGATCAGGCAGGACTTCAAAGAGACCTGGACATACTGGACACCTCGTCCAGCAACTGGCTTCTCGAATTTAACCCCGATAAATGCAAAGTCATGAAGATCGGGGAAGGGCAAAGACCGCAGACAGAGTATAGGTTAGGTAGCCAAAGACTGCAAACCTCACTCAAGGAGAAAGATCTAGGGGTGAGTATAACACCAAGCACGTCTTCGGAAGCACACATCAACCAGATAACTGCTGCAGCATACGGGCGACTGGCAAACCTGAGAATAACGTTCCAATACCTTAGTAAGGAATCGTTTAAGACACTGTACACCGTGTACATCAGGCCCATACAAGAGTATGCAGCACCAGTTTATAACCCATACCTGGTCAAACACGTCAAGAAATTAGAGAAAGTGCAAAGGTTTGCAACAAGACTAGTCCCAGAGCTAAGGGGATTGTCCTACGAAGAAAGGTTAAGGGAAATCGATCTGACAACACTGGAGGACAGGATGGTTAGGGGAGACATGATAATGACATACAAAATACTGCGGGGAATAGACAAGGTTGATAGAGACAGGATATTCCAGAGAGGGGACACAGAAACAAGGGGTCACAATTGGAAGTTGAAAACTCAGATGAGTCAAAGGGATGTTAGGAAGTATTTCTTCCGCCATAGAGTAGCCAGCAAGTGATGTAGTGGAGGCAGGAACCCTACATAGCTTTAAGACGAGGTATGATGAAGCTCATTCAGCAGGATGAGAAGGGACGCAGTAGCGATCAGTGAAGAGTCTCGACCCCTGCAACCACAATTGGGTGAGTACAATTAGGTGAGTACACACACACAAAACACACAACACACACACACACACACATACACACACACACACCATCAAGTGCTTGATGAAATACACACAACCGAGGAGGAGGTGAAGAAGCTGCTATGTGAACTCGATACCTCAAAAGTGGTGGGATCTGACAACATTAATCCGTGGGTCCTTAGAGAGGGAGAAGAGATGTTGAGTGTACCACTAACAAAAATATTCAACACATCCATCGAAACTGGACAACTACCTGAGTTGTGGAAGATGGAAAATGTAGTCCCAATTTTTAAGAAAAGAGACAGACAAGAGGCATTAAACTACAGACCTGTGTCACTGACGTTTATAGTATGCAAAGTCATGGAGAAGATCATCAGGAGGAGAGTGGTGGAGCACCTAGAAAGACAAGCTTATGAACGACAACCAGCACGGTTTCAGGGAAGGAAAATACTGTGTCACAAGTCTACAGGAGTTTTATGACAAGGTAACAGAAGAAAGACAAGAGAGAGAGGGGTGGATAGACTGCATTTTCTTGGACTGCAAGAAGGCGTTCGACACAGTTCCTCACAAGAGGTTAATGAAAAACCTAGAGGATCAGGCACACGCAACAGGACAGGCACTGCAATGGATCAGAGAATATCTGACAGGGAGGCAGCAGCGAGTCATGGTACGTGACGAGGTGTCAGAGTGGGCACCTATGACGAGTGGGGTTCCACAGGGGTCAGTCCTAGGACCTGTACTGTTTTTGGTATATGTGAATGACATAATGGAAGGGATAGACTCAGAAGTGACCCTGTTTGCAGATGATGTGAAGTTAATGAGAAGAATTAAACAGTCGAGGATCAGGCAGGACTACAAAGAGACCTGGATAGGCTACAAGCCTGGTCCAGTAACTGACTCCTTGAATTTAACCCTGCCAAATGTAAAGTCATGAAGATCGGGGAAGGGCAAAGAAGACCGCAGACAGAGTATAGTCTAGGTAGCCAAAGACTGCAAACCTCACTCAAGGAAAATGATCTTGGGGTGAGTATAATACCAAGCACATTTGAGGCACACATCAATCAGATAACTGCTGCAGCATACGGGCGGCTGGCAAACCTAAGAATAGCATTCCAATACCTCACAAAGGAATCGTTCAAGACTCTGTACACCATATACGTCAGGCCCATACTGGAGTATGCAGCACCAGTTTGGAACCCACACCTGGTCAAGCACGTCAAGAAACTAGAGAAAGTGCAAAGGTTTGCAACAAGACTAGTCCCAGAGCTAAGAAAGGTTAAGGGAAATCGGCCTGACGACACTAGAGGACAGGAGGGTTAGGGGAGACATGATAACGACATATAAAATACTGTGAGGAATAGATAAGGTGGACAGAGACAAGATGTTCCAGAGAGGGACCCAGAAACAAGTGGTCACAATTGGAAGTTGAAACCTCCTATGAGTCAAAAGGATGTTAGGAAGTATTTCTTCAGTCATAGAGTTGTCAGGAAGTGGAATAGCCTAGAAAGTGACGTAGTGGAGGTAGGAACCATACATAGCTTTAAGACGAGGTTTGATAAAGCTCATTGAGCAGGGAAAGAGAGGACCTAGTAGCAATCAGTGAAGAGGCGGGGCCAGGAGCTATGACTCGACCCCTGCATTCACAAATAGGTAGTGCACACACACACACACAAATCACTAACACTCGCCCTTCACTCTCTCCCAGACAACACATCCCTCACCATTGTAAAAATAGACACAAATGCAGTATGATGCTTTTCTTTATTTACAAAGTTCCACCCACATAGTGGACTTCATCAAGTCATAAACAGATGTACTTTGGGAGAGATGATGTGCGTATACATATAGGGCATAGTGACGTCAAGAGTCAGGTGAGGAATGTTTAAAGTTGACTCACGAAATTGTTATAATACGATTGTAAACAAACCACGGAACGGGTGGGGTTGAACCCAGTGCGAGTGAGTCGTTAAAACTCCTGACTTACTCACCATGGGTTCAAATCTCACCCGTTCCGTGGTAGTTGACATTTTGGGTTGGCTAATGACTCACGTTTTTTTTTTTCACAGGTAAACATGTTTGAGACTTGACAAAGCCCTTTGTGTGGGCGAAACGTTGTCAATAAAGAATCTTATTATTCTGAATTTGTGTCTATTTGTTTTACATCGTATCGGTATTTTACACCATTTATCTCCATCTCTCACCAACACTGACAGCATCCCCTCAAACACCCTCCACCTCACCAGCAGCATCCTCCTTCCCACCCACACCAACACTGACAGAATCCCCCCAAACACCCTCTCCCTCACCAGCAGCATCCTCCTTCCCACCCACACCAACACTGACAGCATCCCCCCAAACACCCTCTCCCTCACCAGCAGCATCCTCCTTCCCACCCACACCAACACTGACAGCATCCCCCAAACAGCCTCTCCCTCACCAGCAGCATCCTCCTTCCCACCCACACCAACACTGACACATCCCCCAAACAGCCTCTCCTCACCAGCAGCATCCTCCTTCCCACCCACACCAACACTGACAGCATCCCCCAAACAGCCTCTCCCTCACCAGCAGCATCCTCCTTCCCACCCACACCAACATGACAACATCCCCCAAACACCTCTCCTCACCAGCAGCATCCTCCTTCCCACCCACACCAACACTGACAGCTCCCCAAACATTCTCTCACAGCAGCATCTCCTTCCCCCCACACCAACACTGACAACATCCCCCAAACACCCTCTCCCTCACCAGCAGCATCCTCCTTCCCACCCACACCAACACTGACAGCATCCCCCAAACACCTCTCCCTCACCAGCAGCATCCTCCTTCCTACCCACACCAACACTGACAACATCCCCCAAACACCCTTCCCCTCACCAGTCAGCATCCTCCTTCCACCACACCAACACTGACAACATCCCCCAAACTTTCTCCCTCACGCAGCATCCTCTCCCACCTCTCTTGGAATATATCACTGGCAACGATGCTGTTATCCACACTCTCTACACTCTGACGATGCTTCCCTCTCTACTCTCTGTATTTTGGTACCAACAGAGTACATCTAAAAGAAGGACTCACAATTCTTTTCAGTCATTCAATATATATATATATATATATATATATATATATATATATATATATATATATATATATATATATATATATATATATATATATATATATATATATATATATATATATATTTAATATGAACTTCACAACTTAATAGTTAAACTATATTCACGAAAGTGTAAATTTTTAGGTGGAATGGTTTCTCTGATGACATGTCAACATAGCGCCCAACACATGTCAACATAGCGCCCTACACATGTCAACATAGCGCCCCACACATGTCAACATAGCGCCCCACACATGTCGATGCCAGAGTCAATAGACTTGAGTTTCCAATGGTCAGTATTTTATTTTAATCTCTAGCGTTGCTGGCGAGTTTTCTGCAGAGCTGCCAGGAAAACCTGCGTCAGTAGTGTGGAAATTACCCAGCAGAAAAAACTATTTATCTTACCATCCTTCAGAATTAAATTAAAAAAAGTTCCTTCCATGTATTGCTCAGGCTAAGGCATTATATTTCAGCTTCAGTGTTTGGCATAAGCAAATTATTTTAAAATATTTTATCTTTTTTGTTTTTCATTAAAATACTAACACTATCTTTGTAATTACTATTTTCGTAGTTAATGATTGAAAATATTGATCCTGAACATGATGTAGAAATGGAATTATTTGTGAGGCAGAATTTGGTCAAGAAATTTAATTTTAGGAATGTCTAGTAAATTCTCCTTTCAGAGGAATAGTTCAACTCACCTTAGTCACGGCCTCGCTGGCGGGATATTCATTTGTAAAAACTTACATTTGTGGTCACAGTGGTGGCCCATGCTAACCTCCCTATGATGTATAAATATACCTAGTTGGATGAATCTTATCGTAGGCAGCTGGCCTGGAGCTGGCTTACGCGCTGGTCTGGAGTTTTACGACTCAATGGCCGCGAGTTCAATCCCCACCCGTACCATAGTTTGTTTCAATAAAATATTGTTCCTCTGTTACATTTTCTTCTTCAGTGTTGTAACACTGATAGAACACAACAGTATTATAACTTCACTATGATACCACAGTATTGCAGTATTAACATGCCATAGTGTTTGTAACACTGCTAGGAAACCACTATAATAACACTGATAAAATAATACAGTGTTGTAACACAGGTTTCGTAAGACCATAACGAAAGAGCAGCACTGTAGTAGACTTGCTGACCCATATTAGGCAGGTCTAACTCACACCCACCCTCATCCACGCATGTACCACTCGTCAACACATCACTTCCAAACCAGTATTTCCTAATATCCTTCCAAAAATCTTACTCTCTCCAGCATGAATCCATCGTTGCGAGTACTGTCCTGACCAGATATTTTCAATAAGCCTTATATATCCCTATATATTTATTCCTGTTTTCCATTTGCACACCTCATTTATATATCTCCTATTTCTACGCCTTTCCAAGAGTACAAGTTCAATGGACTCAGTCTGCTTTCGTAGGAAAGGTTCAAATACATGCAATCGACTGTTATCTTTCTCTGTACATTTTCGAGAGAATTAATGTCTAACCTGTTATATGGAGACCAGAAATGAGCAGCGTAATATGAGGTCTAACCAAAGATAAAGAAATCTGAAGTGTAACGATAGGACATCTCTATTATTTATGCTTCTTTATACTATGACGATATTACTAACACGGGTAATGAATTGTCTGTGACACTTGGTCGTAATGGGAATGTGGAGCAAACAAAACTCAACAGTAGACTATAATGTATATTTGCCTTCACCAGATGATATATATGTTGTGCCGATTAGGTAAAACTGGTCAATTAGCAAGAACTCATCTAAAATTAAGTCATTTCTAAAATTTTCTCTTATACGTTTAAAGATATATTTTTTTCAGTTATGTTAATGTAAAAAATTATAACTTTGTACCAAAAGAAACTTAGAAAACCTACCTAACCTTATTATAATAAGTGCAATTTAATTTAGCCTAACCCAACTAAATATATTTTAGATACGTTTACAATAATTTAATAATAAACAAACACAATGAAATATATATTTTTTCGTTAGGTTCAGAATGATTTTTGCGAAATTATTGCATACACAAATTTTTGCTTGTCTTATATGACAAGATGAGCGTTGCTATTTAAGCCAAAATTGCAAGTTTTACCTAATTGGCACGACATATACATGTACACTATGTACAGATGGAACAGTAAGTGTACACTATGGTAACATATGGCAAAGCAGAAGCCAGAAGAGTGCAACGTACTCAACCAGCAGCTAGGCAAGTCTGCCAGTACTTACCACAAGTGAACCACGTTGCTTCAGCTTTGGCGGACTTACCTGTGATTGGTCAATGAACCAAGGTACTGATTTAACGACGGGTACCCTATTGATCATTAAACCTTTAGCACCCGGTTCGCTGGTTGGGAGGCAGCCTATATGGGAGTGTGATATACGTCTAATAAATTGTAACATACTCTTTGCATGCCACAGAAGCTAAGAATTCCAGTAGCTTTAATATGAACTCTCATACACTGTTGTCTTGGTTTAAAATTTCTGCAAGTCATAACTCCCAGATCTTTTATTCAGATTTACTTTAACAAAGATCTACATTGCTTAGTTTTTAAGTGGCTTAGTTATTTCCTTTAACTTGAATTAGAACCTTTCACTTATTTGCACTGAACTGGATCTGCCTCTTTTATGACCACAATATCAACCTATCGAAATCATCCTACAGCCTTCTAGTGTCCACATCAGGAATAGTTAGGAGGCCTCTTTTAGTGTCACCTGCAAACTTATATTGCTATTTCCCTCATCAAGGGGAACAATCACTGACCACTGTGGCGCACCCTTCGTAACAAGTCCCTATTCTGATTTCTCCCAATTAATGTAAACTCCCTGTTGTCTATTGGTCAGCCATGTCTCTGCCAGTTAGATAATTTCTCCTATTCCATGTGCTGATACGTTAACAGTCTCTTCTGTGGAACTTTATGTAATGTCTTTCTCAAATATATATTCACAAAAATGTATTATTCAAGTTGGTCTCCCAAATCGAATACTTTAGTGAAAATTACTAGTATATTTATAATGCAAGTACACCCGTTTATAAAATCGTACTGAGATTCGTTGATTAATTTATATATACTATTCAAGGTGGCTTAGAATTGCAACAGCAATATCTATTCCAACAACTTTCCCACAACTGAGGTTAGGCTGATTGATCTATAATTTGTGATTAAGTCATCACATATGCCGCTGGACAAGATCCTGGCCGGAACTATGCCGGAGAATCTAACAGGAAAATATGCCATTTTTCATTTATCCATTAAAATACCTAATTACTAGTTCGTAATTGTTTGTTCAAGAAACTTGCTAATAGTTTGCTAAGTTTATTTTTACATTCCTTTAGAACTTATGAAAACAAATCTTCAAACTTGTTGACTTCTTTGTCTTCAAACTGTGTAGTTGTTCTAGTATCACGTCACTAGTGGCTTTGTTATGTTCTAGTATCACGTCACTAGTAGCTTTGTTATGTTCTAGTATCACGTCACTAGTGGCTTTATTATGTTCTAGTATCACGTCACTAGTAGCTTTGTTATGTTCGAGTATCACGTCACTAGTGGCTTTGTTATGTTCAAGTATCACGTCACTAGTGGCTTTGTTATGTTCGAGTATCACGTCACTAGTGGCTTTGTTATGTTCAAGTATCACGTCACTAGTGGCTTTGTTATGTTCGAGTATCACATCACTAGTGGCTTTGTTATGTTCGAGTATCACATCACTAGTGGCTTTGTTATGTTCGAGTATCACGTCACTAGTGGCTTTGTTATGTTCGAGTACACGTCACTAGTGGCTTTGTTATGTTCGAGTATCACGTCACTAGTGGCTTTTTATGTTCGAGTATCACGTCACTAGTGGCTTTATTTATGTGTTCGAGTATCACGTCACTAGTGGCTTTGTTATGTTCAAGTATCACGTCACTAGTGGCTTTGTTATGTTCGAGTATCACGTCACTAGTGGCTTTGTTATGTTCGAGTATCACGTCACTAGTGGCTTTGTTATGTTCAAGTATCACATCACTAGTGGCTTTGTTATGTTCGAGTATCACATCACTAGTGGCTTTATTATGTTCGAGTATCACGTCACTAGTGGCTTTGTTATGTTCTAGTATCACGTCACTAGTGGCTTTGTTATGTTCGAGTATCACGTCACTAGTGGCTTTGTTATGTTCGAGTATCCCATCACTAGTGGCTTTGTTATGTTCGAGTATCACGTCACTAGTGGCTTTGTTATGTTCAAGTATCACGTCACTAGTGGCTTTGTTATGTTTGAGTATCACGTCACTAGTGGCTTTGTTATGTTCGAGTATCACGTCACTAGTGGCTTTGTTATGTTCGAGTATCACGCCACTAGTAGCTTTGTTATGTTCGAGTATCACGTCACTAGTGGCTTTGTTATGTTCGAGTATCACGTCACTAGTGGCTTTGTTATGTTCGAGTATCACGTCACTAGTGGCTTTGTTATGTTCGAGTATCACGTCACTAGTGGCTTTGTTATGTTCGAGTATCACGTCACTAGTGGCTTTGTTATGTTCGAGTATCACGTCACTAGTGGCTTTGTTATGTTGGAGTATCACATCACTAGTGGCTTTGTTATGTTCGAGTATCACGTCACTAGTGGCTTTGTTATGTTCGAGTATCGCGTCACTAGTGGCTTTCTTATGTTGGAGTATCACATCACTAGTGGCTTTGTTATGTTCGAGTATCACGTCACTAGTGGCTTTGTTATGTTCGAGTATCACATCACTAGTGGCTTTGTTATGTTCGAGTATCACATCGCTAGTGGCTTTGTTATGTTCGAGTATCACATCACTAGTGGCTTTGTTATGTTCGAGTATCACATCACTAGTGGCTTTGTTATGCATAATTTACTTTCGTCGTGACCAGAATAATTTTTTATTTATGGTATTTCGTCTCTATCATCTTGTGTAAAACCCGGGAGGAAATACGTGATGAAAATGGTACATATTTCTTTGTCACTAACATTAAGCTGACCTTAGTTTTATTTAAGTGGTCCCCTTGTTTTCCCTAATCTTACCTGAAAGAAACTCTTAGAATGGGTCGCTGGTTCCCTCACAACCTAAATTATATATTCACTATTGGTTTTCCTTATTCCATTTTTGACCTCTCTTAAATTGAATATTTTGTTCAATAAGATGGCATTCATTGTTTTTGGTTCTTCTGAAAATACGTCTCTTTTTCTCTGAAGAGATGATTTAGTCTATTATTTATCCATTGATGGCTGATCTAAATTCTTGGCTAACTTGTACAATGCTTTGAAAAGTGTTATATTGACAACCGTCACCACCTTCTGTCCGGTTTCCCCTCATGACAGTTCCTAGTCAGGTTACCCCCGGTCTATATTTCTCAAGTAATTCCTGAGTAGCGTATTATCTGCAGCTTAAAAATTGGGAACTGTTGCATGCAAAGAGTACGTAACCTTTATTCAGAACATGTTAAACACACCCACATAGGCTCCCCTCCAACCAGCAAACCATCGTTAAGGGTTTGGCAATGGGGCCCCATCATCAAATCAACGACTCCGTTCAGCCAATTATAATGCGAGTTTAACAATGACAAAGGTGACGTGGATACCACTCGCAGTTTGTCATTGGAATTCCTGCATTGAGCTGGTTGTGGAAGGTTGTTTGTGTTTTGGCTGCTGTTTTGCCTTGACAACGGTGGCGTGCACTAAATACTACGCTTTCTGTATATAGTGTACATATGTGTAAAGCCCTTTTCTATTTACTTGGTGAAGGAAAAGACAAAAGTCTTATACAATCCTTACTTGGTGAAGGAAATACAAATTCAAAGCATTTTCTACTGTGTTTCTTTGCTACAAGCTCCCTTTTACACTCAGGATAACAGGCCATTAAACCTGAGGTTGTAATAGGAACCTTAACTTTGTTATCATTATTTAGGCAATTCAGTGAGATATTAAAGCTAATTTTTTTTTTTTTTTTTTTTTTATATTTTATTTAGAAAAACAAGAATACATTTTAGTAGTCAGTAAATGACTATCAACTGGTACGTGTCTTTACATAAATAAAGGACAACATATCACTATACATCCCAAAAAAACTTAAAGACTAAAACAAAATTAAAACAAACAAGTTATAATACAAACACATAAGGTCATTTAAATAGTCTCCTTGTAATAAAATAGAACCCTCTTTATACATTAACATGAATGAACTGCTAATATATGAAAATTTCAAAAACTTGTACAGTGGCAAAGCAAATTGAAAAAAAAACCATGTCCTCAGACTCTTCCATTATTCCACAAAACATATCAACTATAATTAAACCAAAAAAAATGGAGCATACCATACACACACATAACCCCAACTGAACATACAGACACATTAATAATATACACTTATTACAAAACCAGCTTAACCTCTCAAACCCCCAAAATCTACCAATGAAAACTGAAAACTTTTCTTCATCACAGAATCTCATACAAAAGACCTCCCCCCCTTTTTATCCCCTCATTTTATCCTATCGATACCCCTATATACATTTCTCTCATCTGTAAAGACAAAAAAAAAAAAACTACTGATCACACGAAAATCATGTAACCCTTAATAAAACAAGACAACCAAAAAGCATTCCAGTACCAACCATGCATGCATATATAAAAAATTCCGTGTGTACACATGAAAAAGAACCTAATAACCAACAGCAAAAGTTTACAGTTTTGTAGCCAAAACATACATACAAATCAAAATAATACAAGAATCCATCATCAAGCCCCCACACCAGGCAGTGAATTTCTCCAATTAATTTAAAAATTAAACATTACACCACACCTTATAACTTTTATAATTAGTTATTTAGCTAGGTATAATACCTTGCCATCATATATTACACATTTCTCCTCTACTGAAGCAACCAACTATGTATTCAACACAATACTGTATTCTACTTTTGTCCCATAAAAACAAAAGTATTATACCACATGTTGCAACACACCACACAAACAAAAGTATTATACCACATGTTGCAACACACCACAAAACAAAAGTATTATACCACATGTTGCAACACACCACAAAAACAAGTATTATACCACATGTTGCAACACACCACAAAAACACACAAAACCCCAATGACTTGTATTTATCGAAAATAAGCCTCACCCTGTTATGAAACCAATAATAAACCTTATTCTCTCATAAACATCTAAAAAAAAAACAGTTACTGTAACCTCCATACACATCAAAACCTTTACACCCATGAAGTATGTCCTCTATACTTCAAAAAATCTTACAAACTCACAGATAATATGATACCCAAGGAAAGCCACCTCTAACTTCCTCCCTTTTTTTTTCTACTTCTTATATAATTTTCTACTTCATAACCGCCTCTTATACATACCTCCATTCACAACCCTATAAGACAAATTTTTTTCAAAACCGTAACCTCATGGCTACCTTGTCACACCGTCACCCCCCCAATCTACACAAACATAATACTGTAACTTACCTCTCATACTCCCAACCGTCTATACACACAAAACTTTTCCTAACCTCACAAAAGTAGAACAGCCACTTTTCAACTATTAACTTGTATCATTCCCAACAATTGTCCTACAGTAAAATCCCTATAAAACACAGGAAAAAACCTACCCCATGACTCCCCATACAAAATTCTATTTCTACATTTTGTCCTGTACATGGACGCTGCTATGGCCTTTAACCGCACACTCCCAGTTTGCTCCCTCATCACCCACGAAACATACACAAAATCAACAGCTATATACATAAGCGCTCTACGCACATCCTGCCCCACTCCACCTATATCTAAGCTCAAAAATCTCAAAGCATGTATCCCCCCTCCCCCTCCAAATCTTATTAAACGCCCCAACCATTGTCTAACAACATCCAATTGCTCACAAAAATATACCTCATGATAAATAGAATCGACCTCGCCACATTTACCACACCTTGCATCTCCAACCAAACCCATCCTATAGAGCACCTCCCGTGAGGCCAGTACCCCATGTAAAAACCGAAACATAACTTCTCTCGCCCTCACACTGATCCTCATACCCCTCAACCCACTCCATATACTTTTCCAATCATATACCGGAAAAAAAGCCAGCCCTTCCATTACCTCCTCTCCTCTCCCCACCCTTCCTAACACACGAGCTTTAACACGTCCCGGATTCCTTACACTCATAAGGCCCCGCAACATATCAGCACACCTAACCAAATCCTTCCCCCTCCACCATTTCCTGAAATCCCTCATGACCTCTCCCACCCTCCGTCCTTTGCCACCCCCCTTAGTCATATAACAAAATTGTACATATAAGCACCTAGCCCGTTCCTCCAAATCTATTAACCCCAAACCCCCTAAGCCTACCCCCTAAGCCTACCCTCTTCATGACAACCTCCCTACACAACCAATGCTTCCCATATCCCCATATATATCTCAACACCTTTCCAACCAATTACGCCATATCTCCCTTTAATATAGGAAATAGCCTTGCCACGTGCCAAACTTTACTATAAACTAAAGTATTAACCACTATCACCCTCTGTAACAACGTAACATCCCCCGGTCTCCACCCCAACATTCTCTTTAATGCCTTACCTAAAACTAACTCGACATTAACTTTTCTAGTTTCCCCATAATCAGCCATTACCACTATACCACAAACTTTCAATCTATCTACTATTGGCCATCCATACCTTAACCCCAAGCCACTCTCCACCCATGTACCTACTTCCATTAGATTGGACTTAGCAATGTTAATCCTCATACCAGATGCTTTCCCAAACAAACTGATAATCAATCCTATAGCACGTAAACCCTCTTCAGAATTCACTAACATCGTGGTGTCGTCCACATATCCAACAATTCCTGTATCCCATTCAACTTCCCCTCCCCCGCCCCCTACTCCTACCTTAACTAGTCTATACAAAGGATCCTGCATACATGCGAACAGGATTTGAGACAAGGGACATCCTTGCCTCAAACCTCTCCCCATCCTGACTTCCTCACCTACCAACCCATTAACTTGCACCCTCACTTTTGCATCTTTATACAGGGCTTCCGCCCATCCCACTATTTCCTCCCCAAACCCCTGCTTCCTCATGATCCTCCATAACATATCCCTTTCAACACAATCATACGCAGTTTTCCAATCCACAGCCAAAACACCACCTCCAACACTATTGTCCACAAAATTCCTGATCCAAACATGCCCTTTATTCATACATCTCCCCGGTATCCCTCTTTGCCCCTCTTCAACTACCCTCCCAATTACTTTCTTAATCCTATTACACAACACTTTCGCAAAAATCTTATAATCCCCACACATCATCGATAAACCCCGATAATCACCTATCTGTTCCCTACCCCTCCTTTTTTAACTAAAACAATCACCCCAGTGCACTGCAACATGCCCATGGTACCCATCTCTTTCATTCGATTCATCAATCTCACTAAACAATCTTTTATGACTTCCCACTGCAACACATAAAAATCATTCGAAATTCCATCAATTCCAGGTGACTTTCTCTTACTCATACTCTGTATCGCCATCCACACCTCCTCACTTATGTCCCCACTCATAGCTTCCCTATCGTCCTCCCCCAACCTTTCCATGACCCCCTCCTCAATTGTTCTCCTCTCTCTTTCCCCTCCCTCTGTTGCTGTTAAATATCCTCTAAACCAACTCTCTAAATACAAACTCATCGCTTCTGTGCTCCTCATGATCTGACCTCTTTCATACCCATCTCTGTCCTCTCCAACCACCAACCTCGACATCATCATCCCCTCCCTCCTTTTCCTAAACGACCTCAACACATAAGTCGAAGGCTTATCACCCCATAAAACCTCATCCACACCTCCACGCACACGAATCGCATCAAAACGTTCATTCTGTATTTCTCGCAATCTCTCCTTAATCGCAGGCACCTCACTCATGTACCTATCCAACCGCCTCTCATAGCATACACTCAGCTGATCCTCCAAATATTTTTGCAATCCATACTTCCACCTCGCAACCTCCCGACCTCTACTTTTATAAAAATCCCTTATCGCTGGCTTCGCCACGTCCACCCACCATGACACTATGTCTGGTAGTAACTTACCTTTCCTCCACATCGTCCCCCACCATTCGGCAAATAATTCTCTACCCTCCTCCCCTTCTACAAGACTTACATTTAGTTTCCAATACCCAGGATACCATTTCACCATACCTGCCCACTCAAGCTCCACTAACACTCCCCTATGATCAGTAAAACCTACATCCACACAACTCACCACCCCTACATTAATAACCCTTGAGACATATATACGATCTAAACGTGCTGCGTACCCCCTCCTCACAAAAGTATAATCAATCATCCAACCCCCACCCACCACATCAATTAAACCCACACTACCTAGAACATCCCTTAAAACACTGAGTACACATCCCGATCCCCTTGGTTCTACATCTTTGAGCCTTATGATACTATTCCAATCACCACCTACTACTACAACTTCTGGCAAGCCACCCAAGTAATATACCAATTGATCCCTCACAAAATCCTCCTTGACTCTAAGGTTATTTATAGCCGGCAAATAAACCCCAAACCCCATCCACCCTCACAACCCTCCCTTCCCTCCCCTCCTCCCAAGCTAATAACTGAAAAGGGCTGTTCTCCTTCACAATTACCGCCACCCCTCCCTTGAAAGCCCCTGAACTACCAGCATACACTCTATAACCTTGCAACTGAAAATCCCTACTATACTTATAATTATGTTCCTGTATAAACCCTACATTAATGTCATACCTTCTCATCGTCACTTCTATCCACTTCCTCGAGACCTCAGCTTTAGCCCCGTTCACGTTAAGCGTCAGACACTTGAATATGTTAAAGGTGGCTTCCCTTTAGATTTCTCATACTTATTACCTACACGCTTTGGCAATCCACCAGGGTTATGAATATCCTTTTTTTTTCCTTGTAAATTCCTGTCACCATTCACACTCCGTCCACTCAGCTCCACTCCTTGTGCAATATCTACAGAAGATTCTTTACATAACCTTTGAGCGGGCATAAGGACATCATCCTCAGCCCCACCCATAGAACGTTTACGTGAATCACTTCCAATATCCATATCTCCAGCACAGTCCTCATTATGCACCATAACAGGCACCTCCTGTTGAATGAGACTAGTGTCCACTGGGCTGACTTCCCCCAACCCCTCCGTCACACACACTACCTCCTCAACACTCGGCGAACTGTCCAACAGTCCACACAATTCCCCTGTCAACACTTCTGCTATATCCAAATCCAATTCGTCCACCTTATCCTGTACATCCGGAACCACTGTCTTCGGTGACTCTGTAGGTAGAGTCTGGCACACCTCTGCAATCCCTTGAACTATGTCACTCCATCATCCCGTCGACACCACGCCTACGTCCTCGTCCTGAACAGCAATTGCATCCTTAACAACCAACGCCGCTCTTGTTGCGTAGTAACGACCCCCTGGTCGCTGTGCACAGTCTGCTGCCATGTGTTTGTACGACCCACATAGGCGGCACGTACGACGTTGACCAGCATAAGTCACGTATGCCTGCGTCCTAAATTCAGGTAGTATAACATAAGACGGAATAGGTCGTCGTAGTGTCATCTTCAATGTATAAGACCCTTCTGGCATCCCTTCATAGATACCCTCCGACCATCGGCCCAAGATTGCTTGATGGACCACACCATATTCGTGAAATACATCACGTACATCCCGTTCATCAGCTTCGAACGGTAAATTACGAAGACGCACGTACGTATATTGCCTTGAAACGTCCTTTAACTTTACTTCCACTGATGAACTCACTGTCAGGCTGACGCCCTCATATTTATCCACCAATCGCTCATACACTGTCGTCGAAATCAGCTTGACAAAAACCCTCGCACTTCCATTCAGTGCAATAACGTAAATGTCATTGTTATCCAATCCAAATGTGTCTCTCAACTCTGCAGGCAACATCACTACCGCATTAGACGGATATACGGCACCTCTGATGAATTCCACACATACTGTGTTAATCCTTCGACGATACTGAACAGCCATTACTGTCCAATGAAACTGCTAGTAGCTCCCACTAGAGGTCAGATCGGAACAACCTTCCTCCACCACAGCTGGGCAGCGAATTATAGTAGTATCAGTGTTAATAGTAGTAATAGTAGCAGTGTTAATAGTAGTAGTAGTAGCAGTGTTAATAGTAGTAGTAGTAGCAGTGTTAATAGTAGTAGTAGTAGCAGTGTTAATAGTAGTAGTATCAGTGTTAATAGTAGTAGTAGTAGCAGTGTTAATAGTAGTAGTAGTAGCAGTGTTAATAGTAGTAGTAGTAGATCAGTGTTAATAGTAGTAGTAGTAGCTGTGTTAATAGTAGTAGTAGTAGCAGTGTTAATAGTAGTAGTAGTAGTAGTAGCAGTGTTAATAGTAGTAGTAGTAGCAGTGTTAATAGTAGTAATTGTAGTAGCAGTGTTAATAGTAGTAGTAGTAGCAGTAGTATAGTAGTAGTAGCAGTGTTAATAGTAGTAGTAGTAGCAGTGTTAATAGTAGTTGCAGTGTTAATAGTAGTAGTAGTAGTCAGTGTTAATAGTAGTAGTAGTAGCAGTGTTAATAGTAGTAGTAGTAGCAGTGTTAATAGTAGTAGTAGTAGTAGCAGTGTTAATAGTAGTAGTAGTAGTAGTCAGTGTTAATAGTAGTAGTAGTAGCAGTGTTAATAGTAGTTAGTAGTAGTAGCAGTGTTAATAGTAGTAGAGTGTTAATAGTAGTGAGCAGTGTTAATAGTAGTAGTAGTAGCAGTGTTAATAGTAGTAGTAGTAGAGCTAAGAGATGTTAATAGTAGTAGTAGTACAGTGTTAATAGTAGATAGTGTAATAGTAGTATGAGCAGTGTTAATAGTATAGTAGTAGCAGTGTTAATAGTAGTATGTAGTAGCAGTGTTAATAGTATAGTAGTAGCAGTGTTAATAAGTAAGTAATAGTAGGCAGTGTTAATAGTAGTAATGTTAGTATAGTGTTAATAGTATGTAGTAGCAGTGTTAATAGTAGTAGTAATGTGCAGTGTTAATAGTAGTAGTAGTAAGTAGTAAGATGTTAATAGTAGTAGTAGTAGCAGTGTTAATAGTAGTAGTAGTAGTCAGTTAGTTAATATAGTATAGTATGTTAATATATGTAACGGTATGTAATATATGTTAATAGTATAGTAGTAGCAGTGTTAATAGTAGTAGTAGTAGATTAATAGTAGTAGTAGTACATGTTAATAGTAGTATGTAGTGTAGAGTAGAGTTTAATAGAGTGTGGTACAGTGAAGATATAAGGTAATAGTAATATAATATGTTATATAGTACATGTTAATAGTATAGTGAGTGTTTAGAGTAGCAGTGTTAATATATTAGTAGATTATAGAGTAAGTACAGTGTTAATAGTAGTAGATGTTAATAGTAGTAGTGTAGTGCAGTGTTAATAGTATGTAGCAGTGTTAATAGTAGTAGAGTATCAGTTAATAGTAGTAGTGTAGCGTTAATAGAGTGTATAGTAGAGTGTTAATAGTGTAGTATAGTATAGCATGTTATTAGAAGTATAGAGTAAGTAGTTAAGTAGTAGAGTATAGTAGATGCAGTGTTAATAGTGATAGTAACAGTGTTAATAGTAGTATAGTACAGTGTTAATAGTGAGCAGTGTTAATAGTAGTAGATATGTTATGTATGTTGTAAGTGTAATATAGTAGTAGTAGTAGTAGTAGTAGTAGCAGTGTTAATAGTATAGAAAGTTAAGTAGTCAGTGTTAATAGTAGTAGTAGTGAGATAATAGTGTAGTAGCAGTTTAATAGTAGTAAGTAGTGTAAAGATAGTAGCGGTTAATAGTAGTAGTGCAGGTTAATAGTAGTAGATGTAATAGTAGTAGTAGTAATATAGTGCAGTGTTAATAGTATATATGCAGTGTTAATGTAGTAGCAGTGTAAGTAACTTAATGTAGTAGAGTAGATAAGTGTAATAGTAGATAGACAGTGTTAATAATAATACGTTAATAGTAGTGTACAGTGTTAATAGTATAATGAAAGTGTAATGTAGTACAGGTAAAGTATATATGTTAATAGTATATGATGTTTGTGTAGTATTCGGTATATATAGTGTTAATGTATTAAGTGTAGTAGTAGTAACAGTGTTAATAGTAATATATAGCAGTGTTATATTGTGGGTGTATATATAGAGCTGTAATAGTAGTAGTAACATGTAATAGTAATATAGTGTATTGTAATAGTATTAATGAATTGTATAGTAGTATTGATGAAAAATAGTAGGTGTTAATATAGTAGAGTAGATAGCGTGTTAATAGTATGTAGCAGTGTTAATAGTTAATGTTAATAGTAGTAGTAGTGAGTGTTAATGTAGTAGTATACAGTGTTAATATAGTATAGTAGTAAGTGTTAATAGTAGTAGTAGATTTAGTAGTAGATAGTAGCAGTGTATAGTATAGAGTAGTAGTAGTAGTAGTTAATAGTAAGTAAAGTATTAATATGTAGTAATGTAAGTAGCAGTGTTATATAGTAGAAAGAAAGTTAGTAAGTATAGAGAGTGTTAATAGTATATGAACAGTGTTAATAGTAGTGTATAGTAGTAGCATGTTAATAGTATAGTAGCGTGTTAATAGTAGTAGTAGTAGCAGTGTTAATAGTAGTAGTACTAGTAATAGTGTTAATAGTAGTAGTAGTAGTAGTAGTAGTAGTAGCAGTGTTAATAGTAGTAGTAGTAGCAGTATTAATAGTAGTACTAGTAGCAGTGTTAATAGTAGTAGTAGTAGTAGTAGTAGTAGTAGTAGCAGTGTTAATAGTAGTAGTAGTAGCAGTGTTAATAGTAGTAGTAGTAGTAGTAGTAGTAGTAGTAGTAGTAGTAGCAGTGTTAATAGTAGTAGTAGTAGCAGTGTTAATAGTAGTAGTAGCAGTAGTAGTAGTAGCAGTGTTAATAGTAGTAGTAGCAGTATAAGGAACAAGAAAGCTGAGAAGTGTCAATGTCTTCACTCATTGTGTGATGAATTATGGAAAAAAATAGAAATACATTTAATATATGTATATATAATGTCGTTCCGAAAAGGTAAAACTGGTCAATTAGCAAGAACTCATTTAAAATAAAGTCCTCTCTAAATTTTTCTATCATCGTTATAGATATATTTTTTCATTTATGTTAATATAAAAATTAATAATTTTTGTACCAGAAGAACGTTAGAAAACTTACCTAACCTTATTATAACAAGCGCAATATAATTTAGCCTGCTCCAACTAGATATATTTTAGATAAGTTTACAATAATTTGATAATAAACAAACACAATGAAATATATTTTTTTTCGTTAGGTTCAGAATAATTTTCTGCGAAATTATTACATACACTAATTTTACCTTGCCTTATTCGGCATGAAGTGCGTTGCTATTTAAGCCAAAATTGCAAAATTTACTTATTTAATTATACACACACACACACACACACACACAATATATGTTAATATATTGTGCTGGTCAAGCACGTCAAGAAATTAGAGAAAGTGCAAAGGTTTGCAACAAGACTAGTCCCAGAGCTAAGGGGATTGTCCTACGAAGAAAGGTTAAGGGAAATCGGCCTGACGACACTAGAGGACAGGGGGGTTAGGGGAGACATGATAACGACATATAAAATACTGCGAGGAATAGATAAGGTGGACAGAGACAAGATGTTCCAGAGAGGGGACACAGAAACAAGGGGTCACAATTGGATGTTGAAGACTCCTATGAGTCAAAGGGATGTTAGGAAGTATTTCTTCAGTCATAGAGTTGTCAGGAAGTGAAATAGCTTAGAAAGCGACATAGTGGAGGCAGGAACCATACATAGTTTTAAGACTAGGTTTGATAAAGCTCATGGAGCAGGGAGAGAGGGGCCTAGTAGCAATCAGTGAAGAGGCGGGGCCAGGAGCTATGACTCGACCCCTGCAACCACAAATAGGTGAGTACACACACACACACACACACACATATATATATATATATATATATATATATATATATATATATATATATATATATATATATATATATATATATATATATATATATATATATACTCAGTACATTTTTTCAGCAAGTCGGCCGTCTCCCACCAAGGCAGGGTGACCCAAAAAGAAAGAAAATCCCCAAAAAGAAAATACTTTCATCATCATTCAACACTTTCACCACACTCATACATAATCACTGTCTTTGCAGAGGCGCTCAGATACTACAGTTTAGAATAGTCCCTCCCAACTGTCACTATCCCAGACCCCTCCTTTAAAGTGCAGGCATTGTACTTCCCATTTTAAGACTCAAGTCCAGCTAAATCTATAATAACCGGTTTCCCTGAATCCCTTCACTAAATATTACCCTGCTCATACTCCAACAGCTCGTCAGGTCCCAAAAACCATTCGTCTCCATTCACTCCTATCTAACACGCTCACACATGCTTGCTGGAAGTCCAAGCCCCTCGCCTACAAAACCTCGTTTACCCCTTCCTCCAACCTTTTCAAGGACGACCCCTACCCCGCCTTCCTTCCCTACAGATTTATACGCTCTCCAAGTCATTGTACTTTGATCCATTCTTTCTAAATGACCAAACCACCTCAACAACCCCTCTTCAGCCCTCTGACTAATACTTTTAGTAACTCCACACCTCCTACTAATTTCCACACTCCGAATTCTCTGCATAATATTTACACGACACAGTGCCCTTAGACAAGACATCTCCACTGCCTCCAGCCTCCTCCTCGCTGCAGCATTTACATCCCATGCTTCACATCTATATAAGAGTGTTGGTACCACTATACTTTCATACATTCCCTTCTTTGCCTCCATAGATAACGTTTTTTGTCTCCACAGATACCTCAATGCACCACTCACCTTTTTTCCTTCATCAATTCTATGGTTAATCTCATCCTTCATAAACCCATCTGCTGACAAGTCAACTCCCAAATATCTGAAAACATTCACTTCTTCCATACTCCCTCTTTAAAAAATGATATACAATTTTTCTTTATCTAAATTGTTTGATACCTTCATTACCTTACTCTTATCTATGTTCATTTTTAACTTTCTACCTTTACACATCCCCTCCCTAACTCGTTCAACTTTTCTTTAGAATCTTCCATAAGCACAGAATCATCAGCAAAAAGTAACTGTGTCAACTCCCATTTTGTACTTGATTCCCCATAATTTAATCCCACTCCTCTCCTCTTTTACAACCCCATCTATAAATATATTAAACAACCATGGTGACATCATGCATCCCTGTCTAAGACCTACTTTTACAGGGAAGTAATATCCCTCTCTCCTACACACCCTAACCTGAGCCTCACTGTCCTCATAAAAACTCTTTACAGCATTTAGTAACTTACTACCTATTCCATACACTTGCAACATCTGCCACATTGCTCCCCTATCCACTCTATCATATGCTTTTTCTAAATCCATAAATGCAATGAAAACTTTCCTACCTTTATCTAAATACTGTTCACATATATGCTTCAATGTAAACACTTGATCTACACATCCCCTACCCACTCTGAAACCTCCTTGCTCATCTGCAATCCTACTCTCTGTCTTACCTAGAGTGTTAGATCAAGTGAACAGTATTTAGAATGTAGACATAAATCATTTCCTTGTTAAATTAAATAGATTAGTTCATTCTATAAATTTTACTATTGAATTCGAAGTAAATAACTCACTGCCCTTTCTAGATGTTTTTATTATTAAGGGTAACATTGATTTTAAATTTAAAATTTACAGACAACCTACAAATAATTGTTCTTATGTACACTATTACTCTTCACATCAAGATAGAGTTAAAGTGTAGGTTTTCTTTTCAATGTTTTTGAGAGCTTTATGTATTTGTAGTCCAAAGTTCATAGATGAAGAAATCTCTAAAATTTATGAAATAGCTAATGATTTAAAATACCCAAGAAACGTAATTGATAAATCTTTTAAAATAGCTAGAAATACTTTTTACAATCCAAAAAGGGAAAACCAACCTTATTCAACTAAAAATATGGTGGTTCTCCCTTACCATGAAAACTTGGTTGATATGCCTTCCTTTCTTAAGAATTTTAATATCAAAGTTGTATTTAAAAATCTTGATACAGTAAAAAGACTTTTGATAAAAAAATCCCCCCAAAATGCTGACGGATGTGTCTATAAGATTCCCTGTAAAATATGCGATAAAGTTTATTACGGTCAAACTGGTAAAAGTCTTGAACTAAGATTAAAACATAAATATAGCATTAGAACTGGACAAGATTCTAATGCTCTATTTATTCATGTGAGAGATTTTAACCATCCAATTGATTTTCAAAATGCTGAGAAGGTTGTATCAAACAGGTCCATGGTTGAGAGGAATATAATAGAATCATGTTTCAAAAAAAATAGTTTTGAAAATAATATGAATATTTCTTTTGGTTTATATAAATTGGATTCATGTATAATAAATCAAATTTGGGAAGAATTTAATGATCAATTGGACTAATCTTAATTCTTGGGAAGTTTCGTTAATTTGAGGTGTGGTCTTTGTTAGAATGATGTGACTGTGAGGTGTAGTCTTGCCCTTTTATAAGCCTTCTTGTCATGTTTCCTTTCATAGTTTCTTGATAATGGAATTCCTCTATTTTTTCATAGTAGTTGTCTTGCATATTTTGATATCACCTGTTTACTGTGATCTTTTTGCATATATATATATATATATATATATATATATATATATATATATATATATATATATATATATATATATATATATATATATATATATATATATATAGGAAAGAGTAAGGTGATGAGGATAACAAAAAGAATAGGTGACGAAAGATTGGATATCAGATTGGAGGGAGAGAGTATGGAGGAGGTGAATGTATTCAGATATTTGGGAGTGGACATGTCGGCGGATGGGTCTATGAAGGATGAGGTGAATCATAGAATTGATGAGGGAAAAGGGTGAGTGGAGCACTTCGGAGTCTGTGGAGACAAATAACCTTGTCCATGGAAGTAAAGAGGGGAATGTATGAGAGTATAGTTATACCAACGCTCTTATATGGGTGTGAAGCATGGGTGATGAATGTTGCAATGAGGAGAAGGCTGGAGGCAGTGGAAATGTCATGTCTGAGGTCAATGTGTGGTGTGAATATAATGCAGAGAATTCGGAGTTTGGAAATTAGGAGGAGGTGCGGGATTACCAAAACGATTGTCCAGAGAGCTGAGGAGGGGTTGTTGAGGTGGTTTGGACATGTAGAGAGAATGGAACGAGACAGAGTGACTTCGAGAGTGTATAAATTTGTAGTGGAGGGAAGGCGGGGTAGGGATCGGCCTAGGAAAGGTTGGAGGGAGGGGGTAAAGGAAGTTTTGTGTGCGAGGGCTTGGACTTCCAGCAAGCATGTGTGAGCGTATTTGATAGGAGTGAATGGAGGCATATGGTTTTTTAAAACTTGACGTGCTGTTGGAGTGTGAGCAAAGTAACATTTATGAAGGGATTCAGGAAACCGGCAGGCCGGACTTGAGTTCTGGAGATGGGAAGTACAGTGCCGGCACTCTGAAGGAGGAGTGTTAATGTTGCAGTTTTATAACTGTAGTGTAAAGCACCCCTCTGGCAAGACAGTGATGGAGTGAATGATGATGAAAGTTTTTATTTTTCGGGCCACCCTGCCTTGGTGGAATCGGCCGATGTGTTAATAAAAAAAATATATATATATATATATATATATATATATATATATATATATATATATATATATATATATATATATATATATATATATATATATATATATATATATATATATATATATATATATATATATATATATATATATATATACATATATATATATATATATATATATATATATATATATATATATATATATATATATATATATATATATATATATATATATATATATATATATATATATATATATATAGAGGTAGTGGGATAGTAGACAGCAACCACCCAGTGATATATTACCATCATGCCAAATGTGAGAAACTGAAACATGTAATTGTTTTACACAATAGGAGGATTGTTGCTGTCTTTTATGTCTTATAAAGACTTGATGACTGCTACTCCCTTATACTACTGCATACACCTATCTCATACTATACATGTGCTTCGTGCACCTGCATGTATATGTATCCATGAGGTTGTTGCACCTGTAAATATGTGTATTCATGAGGTTGTTGCACCTGCATGTATGTGTATTCATGAGGTTGTTGCACCTGCATGTATGTGTATTCATGAGGTTGTTGCACCTGCATGTATGTGTATTCATGAGGTTGTTGCACCTGCATGTATGTGTATTCATGAGGTTGTTGCACCTGCAAATATGTGTATTCATGAGGTTGTTGCACCTGCATGTATGTGTATACATATTCGTCTGTTATTTTTGCTATAATTTTAATAGCTTGATTAACTAATTATTTTTTAATTAATTATTATTCCAATATCCGCATTAACTAGCTTCAATTTACCTCTATAATTGACTTTTATAGTTAAATTTAAAATTCAATTATCTTCATTAACTCTGATAACAATTAATTATAATTACTTTGTATAATTGTCATTGGCTAATATTTCTATTATATAAAATATTATTCCTTATTATTCTCAGCTTATTTCCCTGTTTTTCTACAAATCTTCAGTTTTCAAGAACTAGCGGACTAGTACCTCACGTCTCTTATAACTGTTTAATATAAGTAACAATCAACCCCATTTTTATACTTATTTTTTGTGTATATTTTTATTACACTTTCAACTTTATATTGTATTTCAAGTTACGTTATCATAATTAGTATTGTTATTGTTTCTTTTAACAAACAATTCTAATAACTCAAAACTGTCAATCTCTATTAATCTCTGTTGTATAAAATTTTACAACCAAAAACTTAAACACCAGTTACAGTGGGAACAATCTACACGTTACTTAATACTAATACCAAAAAATTAACTAATTATTAACAAACACTTAAACATAACCTAATACTCACTGGTGACTTCAGTATAAACCTTATCCAAGCTGAAGTCCCTCAAGTGGCTGACGTCCTTAACATGTACAATTGCTTGCTAATACCAACTATAATAACGTGTACAAGAATTTATGAGATGAGTGCATTCTGACGGGTTTAGTGTCTAAGCTGGAGATTGTCTGTGAGGCTCACTGCTCTGCTGCCTCATTAGATGCAGGTATTATTTAGTTCATGTGCCTGGTCAATTAGATTTGAAGAGAACATTTTCTTATGGACCAAATTCAGATTTCAGACCATTTATGCAGCTTGCTTCCCATTGGTCAGCCATGCCTCAATCAGTCTTAGAACCTCTTCCCCTATACCATGAACTGCCAGTTTTCCTGTCGAAAGCTTTACTAAAATCCAAATTTGGGACCTGAGTTGGACTTGCAACATGAGTTAGTACGGCAAATATTTTTGTTAGGGGGTTTAGGTTTGAGAAAGACTTGCCTAGTGTGGGCCGGTAGGTTTGTTGCAGTGTTCCTTCGTTCTTATGTTTTACTGCAATGTAGAGATTCCAGCCTCAAATTTCCTGGGTCCACCTATATGCCTTGTTGCAAGTTGAGCCATGATTATATGATGAACAGGGATCCATCTGGCTTAATTAGTGTCGTTTAGATGGCTTAATTAGTGTCGTCTAGATGGCTTAATTAGTGTCGTCTAGATGGCTTAATTAGTGTTGTCTAGATGGCTTAATTAGTGTCGTCTAGATGGCTTAATTAGTGTCGTCTAGATGGCTTAATTAGTGTCGTCTAGATGGCTTAATTAGTGTCGTCTAGATGGCTTAATTAGTGTTGTCTAGATGGCTTAATTAGTGTCGTCTAGATGGCTTAATTAGTGTCGTCTAGATGGCTTAATTAGTGTCGTCTAGATGGCTTAATTAGTGTCGTCTTGAGCCATGAACCAGGAAAAAAATTATATGCCAAGGTATCAAGGTGCATTGTAAATGATTACCATCACTACACTCATCTACCACCACTACTCTAAACTACTACCACTACACTCATCTACCACCACTACACTCAACTATACTACACTCATCTACCACCACTACTCTTAACTACTACCACTACACTGATCTACCACCACTACACTCAACTATCACTACTACACTCAACTACCACCACTACTCTCAACTACCATTACTACACTCATCTACCACCACTACACTCAACTATCACTACTACACTCATCTACCACCACTACTCTCAACTACCATCACTACACTCATCTACCACCACTACACTCAACTATCACTACTACACTCAACTACCACCACTACTCTCAACTACCATCACTACACTCATCTACCACCACTACACTCAACTATCACTACTACACTCATCTACCACCACTACACTCAACTATCACTACTACACTCATCTACAATCACTACTCTTAACTACTACCACTACACTCATCTACCACCACTACACTCAACTATCACTACTACACTCAACTACCACCACTACTACCACTACACTCATCTACCACCACTACACTCAACTACCCCCACTACACTCAACTATCACTTCTACACTCATCTACCACCACTACACTCAACTACCACAACTACACTCAACTATCACTACTACACTCAGCTACCACCACTTCCTTAACTACCATCACTACACGCATCTACCACCACTACACTCATCTACCACCACTACACTCAACTACTCAACTATCACTACTACACTCAACTACCACCACTACTCTTAACTACTACCACTACACTCATCTACCACCACTACACTCAACTATCACTACTACACTCAACTATCACTACTACACTCATCTACCACCACTACTCTTAACTACTACCACTACACTCATCTACCACCACTACTCTTAACTACTACCACTACACTCATCTACCACCACTACACTCAACTATCACTACTACACTCAACTACCACCACTACTCTTAACTACTACCACTACACTCATCTACCACCACTACACTCAACTATCACTACTACACTCAACTACTGCCACTACTACAGTCTGGTTTCTCTACTAAATTCTAACCTAACTACATTTAAGTATATGTTCTATAGGGAGATAATCAGTATCTTCTCTCCGTCTCGTATATAAGAAGTAACTTATTTCTTTCTTATTCTATAGTTGTTTATCTGATCACAGTTGATTCAAGATGGCCGGATAGGACTCCCGTGAGCAGAATTGGAAAAACATGAAGAGAGTGCGGGAGGAGTCCGTACACGAGTGTAGGAAGGATTCCTGGAAACGTGTACATGTAGATCCTGAACATAATGTTTCTAAATGGGAACAAACGAAGCCTGCCCCACAGAAAAAGACTGTTGACTGTCTGCGAGGAATATGTAGACAATTTGAGTTCAATGTTTTTGGACCTCTGATGCACAACTTTTTGTTTAACGACGAAAGTTGTAAGTTGCTTGGATCAGGTTCTTTTGGCAAGTGTTTTCTAGCTTCTGTATCCTCTTCATGCTAGGTAGCAAAATCTTGCCAAGATAGATCCATGTGTGTCAGCTCTTTATTAAAAGAGATGCACGCCCTTCACGCCCTTCAGGATATCCCAGGAGTACAAAACATAATAGCAGTGTGCCCAGAATATTTGACCATAGAGACAGACTACGCCGGTGAAACCTTGGAGGACCTTACCAAAAAACATACATTGAGCCGTCTCGAGAACTTGGAAGTTCTCTCATAAGTGTGCAATATTTTAATGCGTATTCACTGCATAAAACGCACACCTGAGGGGCTCCGGGTAACCATCATCGACTATGGACTTTCTATTCCTCTTGGCTACAATCTTAACTTACCCGACGGCGCCAAGTCCTGCCACATTGCTCCTGAGGTCCTCAAGAACAAACCTGCAACCACTAAAGCTGACTGTTTCAGCGTTGCATACCTCATTACCTATTTGGACATGCTCTATGATTGTAACCTGCGAGTCTGGGTTCAGAAAGCTTTATCCCCAGATGTGAACCAGCGGTCTAACCTTAAAATACTCCAAGACCTACTTTGTAAAGCTCTTAACAAGCGTTGAGATCACAGTTGCCCATCAACGTATTTATAAAGGAAGTGTTAAAAGAGATTAGACACGAGCTGTGTTTTTTAGTTGTCAAAAAAAATGAAATGATAGTAAAGGAGGTGTATTTATTTATGTGTGAAAACATGGGTTTATTAAATATCTGGTATAAACCTTGGTAACTGATACTGACAAATTGGTTTAAAAAGACATGTGAGCAAATGCTAGGACATATTTATCAGAAAACATTTCAGTACTGTGACCTTGATCACTTCTAACATCAAACTAAATTTAAAAATAACAATATATATGTTGGTGGAGAGTGAAATGTGAGTGACACAGTATTTTACAGATATTTTTCAGATCACTGTATCACACCTCACACTGTGTCATTCACACCCTCCCACTGTGTCACTTACACCCTCCCACACTGGGAGGAGTGGCACGAAAGAGTTAAAGAGGCATCACCGGACATCATAGCTCTCACAGAAACCAAGCTCATATGTATGATAACAGATGCCATCTTTCCAATGGGATATCAGATTCTGAGGAAAGACAGAGGGAACAGAGGGGGTGGAGGAGTGGCACTGCTGATCAAAAACTGATGGGAATTTGATGAACTCGAGAGAGGCGACAGAGGTGAAGCAAGAGATTACATAGTAGGAACGCTTCAGTCTGGAGGTCCCAAGGTAGGAATTGCAGTTATGTATAACCCATCAAAGAACAGCAGGAGGCCAAGGCAAGAGTATGTTGAAAGTAATAGAGTGATGGTTGACACACAGGCTGAAGTGGCCCGAAGGGCTCATGCTAGCAGGGCAAAGCAACTGATCATGGAAAGGAAATCGATTGGGAGAACTTGGAGCCACATTGGGGCTAAGAAACGTTGAGAGCTAAGATGATGTAGGTGGTACTAGAAAACTTCATGTACCAACACGTAAGGGACACTACCAGAGAGAGAGGAGAGGATGAACCAGCGAGACTGGACCTAGTATTCACCTTGAGTAGTGCAGATATTGAGGACATCACATATGAAAGACCCCTTGGGGCCAGTGATCATGTGGTTTTAAGCTTCGAATACACAGTAGAGTTACAAGTGGAGGGGGAAGAATGAAGGGCCGGACAAATGAAGCCAAACTACAAGAATGGGGACTATGCGAGCATGAAGAACTTCCTGAACAGGGGTTCAGTGGGACAGAGAACTGACAGGGAAGTCAGTAAACGAGATGATGGAATATGACAACAATATGCAAGGAAGCTGAGGAGAGGTTTGTACCCAAGGGTAATTAGGAATAATGAAAAAGCCAGGATGAGCCTGTGGTTCACCCAAAGGTACAGGGAGGCCAAAACCAAGTGTGCTAGGGAATGGAAGAAGTATAGAAGGCAAAGGACCCAGGAGAATAAGGAGAACAGTCGTAGAGCCAGAAATGAATATGCACAGGTAAGGGGTTCCCAACGACAATTTGAAAATGAAATAGCAGCGAAAGCCAAATCTGATCCGAAGCTGTTGTACAGCCACTTCAGGAGGAAAACAACAGTCATGGACCAGGTAATCAGGCTAAGGAAGGAAGGAGGTTAGAGATCACAAGAAACGATTGCGAAGTATGTGAGGAACTCAACATGAGATTCAAAGAAGTGTTCACAGAGGAGACAGAAGGGTCTCCAGAAAGACGGAGAGGTGGTGTACACCACCAAGTGTTGGACACAATACATACAACCGAGGAAGAAGTGAAGAGGCTGCTGAGTGAGCTAGATGCCTCAAAGGCGATGGGGCTGGATAACATCTCTCCTTAGGTCCTGAAAGAGGGAGCAGAGGCACTATGTGTACCCCTAACAACAATATTCAACACATCTATCGAAACAGGGAGATTACCTGAGGTATGGAAGACAGCAAATGTAGTCCCAATTTTGAAAAAAAAGGAGACAGACACGCAGCACTAAACTACAGACCAGTGTCACTGATATACATAGTATGCAAAGTCATGGAGATGATTATCAGAAGAGTGGTAGACCACCTAGAAAGGATTGAGCTTATCAACGACAACCAGCACGAATTCCGGGATAGGAAATCGTGCGTTATAAACCTACTGGAGTTCTATGAGAAGGTGACATCAGTAAGACAAGAGAGAGAAGGGTGGGTAGATTGCATTGTGTTTGACTGTAAGAAGGGTTTTGACACAGTTCCATACAAGAGATTATTGTAAAAGCTGGAGGACCAGGCAGGTAAAACAAGGAGGGCACTGCAGTGGATCAGAGAAAACCTGACAGGAAGGCATCAGCAAGTCATGGTATGCGACCATCTGTCGGAGTGGGCGCCTGTGACGAGTGGGGTTCCACAGGGGTCAGTCCTTGGGCCGGTGCTGTTTCTGGTGTATGTGAATGACATGATGGAAGGAATAGACTCAGAGGTGTCTCTGTTTGCAGACGAAGTCAAGTTAATGATGAGAATTCAATCGGAGGAAAGAACAGGCAGGACTACAAAGGGATCTGGGCAGGCTACAAGCCTGGTCCAGCAAATGGCTCCTGGAGTTCAACCCTGCCAAGTGCAAAGTCCTGAAGAACAGAGAAGGGTAAAGAAGACCACAGACAGTATGCAGTCTAGGGGGCCAAAGACTACAAACCTCACTGAAGGAAAAGGATCTTGGGGTGAGTATAACACCGAACACATCTCGTGAGGTGCACTTCATCCAAATAACTGCTGCGGCACACGGGCAACTAGCAAAGCTAAGAATAGAATTCCGACATCTAAGTAAGGAGTCATTCAGATCTCTGTACACTGTGTACATCAGGCCCATATTGGTGAATGCGACACCATTTTCGAACCCACACCTAGCCACTCACTTCAGGAAATTAGAGAAAGTGCAAATGTTTGTATTGAGACTAATCCCGGAGTTAAGGAACATGTCCTACGAGGAGAGGTTAGGGAAATCGACTTGATAAAATGCTGAGAGGAATCGTCAAGGTGGACAGGGACAGGATGTTTCAGATTTTGGACACACCAACCAAGGGCCACAATTGGAAGTTGAAGACTCAGATGAGACACAGGGATGTTAGGAAGTATTTCTTCGGTCACAGAGTTGTCAGGATGTGAAATAGTCTGGAAAGGGAGTTGGTGGAGGCAGGATCCATACATAGCTTTAAGAAGAGGTATAATAAAGCTCATAGAGCAGGGAGTGACCTAGTAGCGACCAGTGAAAAGGCGGGGCCAGGAGCTATGACTTGACTCCTTCAACCGCAATTAGGTGAGTACATGCACGTGCGTTCACACACATGCATGCGTGCACACATACACACACAATACATTCATGTACACATAGATAATTGTACTCAAGTATATTTCCAGTTGCAAAAGTCTTTGTTAAAATGAACAATATAAAATAACAATATATCGCCTATACCTGGAGTCTCCAGGTAGACTCCAGGTATACAATGTCTTCAACAAATAGGATGAAGGATTTTAATGTAAATTAATAATACCATGTAATGTAATGGAACTTGGAGAAAGAAAAATCGAGGCCAGACGAAGAATATAGACTGTAACAAAATATTGAGATTATTAAACACAGAGAGAGAGAGAGAGAGAGAGAGAGAGAGAGAGAGAGAGAGAGAGAGAGAGAGAGAGAGAGAGAGAGAGAGAGATAGTGAGTGAGCTCTATGAGTTACTAAATAATTTATTGGAATATCATGTGCTAAAAATTGTTAAATATACGTATTATGCTGACACACTTTTAAATACCTTGTAAATATATGGATGGAGAAATGTAAAGGAAGTGTTTATTACAAGTGTTTGGCTATAATTATAATATAGAGCAGCTGTGTGATGCCTACATACAGTAATATGTGGATAAGTTAGACAAGGTCTGAATAAGAGGTACAAAATTGCTACCAAAGCTGAGAAAAATGAGTTATAATAAAAGTTTGTTAAGACTAAAGATGAGCACTGTGGCTGTTAGCAAGGAAGGAGAAGACCTGATAACATCATATGAGGTTATGAAAGAAATAATTGATAACACAACACCCAGTACAATAATCAGCCACCGTTGTTAATTCAGAAAAACAAGGTGTTAATAATACTTATAATAATAATAATCCTTTTTTCTACAAGTACATGTACAAGGTATACAGGCCTAGCTGGCATCTGTGACTCCATACTATATAGAAAGCCCCTTGTTATGCAGACAATTTCGGACCAACACCCATAAACTAACATCCAGGTACCTATTTTACTGATAATGAACAGGGACAACAGGTGTCTTAAGGAAACACGTCCTAAGGTTTGCACTCGTACCGGGGATCTAACCACGGACCTTAGTGTGTGAGCTGAGTGCGCTAGTAATCAAACTTTTTTCTTCACAGTGGTGTACCATTGATTGGAATTAAAAGAGGTAGTAGTAAATTTAAAACAAAATCTGATGGAAAAATTGCTGAAGACAACTATAAATAAATACACACACACACTCACACACACACACACACACACACACACACATACACACACACACACACACACACACACACACATACACACACACAAACATATACAACAGGCCTAGTGTCTAATCGACATGTGCCTAGGACAAAATGGTAACTTTACATATATACACACACACACACACACACAAGTGTGTGTGTGTGTGTGTGTGTGGGTCCTGAGAGAGGGAGCAGAGGTGCTATGTGTACCACTAACAACAATCTTCAACACATCTATGGAAACAGGGCGACTACCTGAGGCATGGAAGACAGCAAATATAGTCCCAATTTTTAAAAAAGGAGACTGACATGAAGCACTCAACTTCAGACCAGTGTCACTGACATGTATAGTATGCAAAGTCATGGAGAAGATCATCAGGAGAAGAGTGGTGGAGCTTATCAAAGACAGCCAGCATGGTTTCAGGGACGGGAAATCCTGTGTCACAAACCTGCTGGAGTTCTATGACAGAGTGACAGCAGTAAGACAGGAGAGAGAGAGGTGGATAGATTGCATTTTCTTAGACTGTAAGAAGGCGTTTGACACAGTTTCACACAAGAGACTAGTGCAAAAGCTGAAGGACCAGGCAGGGATAACAGGGAAGGAACTGCAATGGATCTGGGAATACCTATCAGGAAGACAGCAGTGAGTCATGGTACATGGCGAGACATCAGAGTGGGCGTCTGTGACGAGCGGGTTTCCACAGGGGTAAGTCCTAGGACCGGTGCTGTTTTTGGTATTTGTGAACAACAAGACGGAAGGAATAGACTCCGAAGTGTCCCTGTTTGCAGATGATGTAAAGTTGATGCGAAGAATTCAATCGGACGGGGACCAGGCAGAACTACAAAGCTATCTGGACAGGCTACAGGCCTGGTCCAGCTACGGGCTCCTGGAGTTCAACCCCACCAAGTGCAATGCCGTGAAGATTGGGAAGGTCAAAGAAGACCGTAGACGTTGTACATCCTAGGGGGCCAGAGACTACAAACCTCACTCAAGGAAAAGGATCTTGGGGTGAGTATAACACCGAGCACATCTCCTGAGGTGCACATAAACCAAATAACTGTTGCAGCATACGGGCGCCTAGCAAATCTAAGAACAGCATTCAGTCATATTAATAAGGAATCGTTCAGGACCCTATGCACTGTTTACGTTAGGCTCATATTGGAATAGCACCAGTTTGGAACCCACACCTAGCCAAGCACGTAAGAAAACTAGAGAAAGCACAAAGGTTTGCAACTAGACTGGTCCCGGAGGTTAAAAGAAATCGACCTTACGACACTGAATGATAGGAGAGATAGTGAAGTTAATGAGGAGACTTATATCAGATGAGGATCAGGCAGGACTAAAAAGAGACCTGGACAGGCTGGACGCGTGGTCCAGCAATTGGCTCCTCGAATTTAACCCCACCAAATGCAAAGTCATGAAGATAGGCGAAGGGCAAAGAAGACCTCAGATAGAATAAAGGCTAGGTGGTCAAAGACTGCAAACCTCGCTCAAGGAGAAAGATCTTGGGGTGAGTATAATACCAAACACGTCTCCGGAAGCACACATCAACCAAATAACGGCTGCAGCATATGGGTGCCTGGCAAACCTGAGAATAGCGCTCCGATTCCTCGGTAAGGAATCGATCAAGACACTGAACACTTTGTACGTCATGCCCATTCTGGAGTATGCAGCAATAATTTGGAACCCACACCTGGTCAAGCACGTCAACAAGGCTAGTTCCAGAGCTAAGGTGAATGTCCTACGAAGAAAGTTTAATAGAAATCGGCCTGACGACACTGAACTACAGGAGGATTAAGGGAGACATGATAACGACATACAAAATAATGCGTGGAATAGATAAGATGAACAGACACAGGATGTTCCAGGGATGGGACACAGAAACAGGGGGTCACAATTGGAAGTTGAAGACTCAGATGAGTCAGAGGGATGTTAGGAAGTATTTGTTCAGTCATAGAGTTGTCAGGAAGTGGAATAGTCTAGCAAGTGATGTAGTGGAGGCAGGAACCATACATAGCTTTAAGACGAAGTATGATAAAGCTCATGGAGAAGGGAGAGAGAGGGCCTAGTAGCAGTCAGTGAAGAGGCGGGGCCAAGAGCTGAGTCTCGACCCCTGCAACCACAAAAGGTGAGTACAAATAGGTTATTACACACACACACACACACACACTCACACTCACACACACCCACACACACACACACATTCACACTCACACACACACTCACACCCACTCTATACCTCCCTCTCCCACTCTCTATACCTCTATACCTCCTCTCCCCCCATATCCCCCTCCCGATCCCTCCCCCTCCCTCTCCCTCCCTCTCCCTCTCCCTACCTCTCTAGTACTAGCAATATTCTAGCTTAATATCTAGGAGAGTAGTCCAAACTTTCTGAAAACCTATATCCCCCCACTCTCTCCCTCCCTTTCTCCCTCAAACGCACACCCCCTCTCCCTCTCTATACCCCCGTCTCCCCCTATCTCCCTCCCCTTCTCCCTCACACACAAACCTCCCCTCTCTCCCTCCCTCAACCCTCCCCTCTCTCCCTCCCTCAACCCTCCCCCTCTCTCCCTCCCTCACACCCTCTCCCCCTCTCTCCCTCCCTCCCCTCCCTCTCTCCTCCCTCTCCTCCTCTCTAATCCCCTCCCTCTCCCCTCCTCACCTCTCCCTCCCTCTCTATCTCCTCTCTCCCCATCTCCCCTCCTTCCTCCCTCTCCTTCTCTCTTCCTCCTCCTCTACCTCCTCTCCTCCCTCTCCTTCTCTATCTTCTCTCCACCCCTCTTCCTCCCTCTCCCTCTTCTCATCTTCCTCCATCTCTCTACTCCCTCTCTTCTCTACCATCTCTATTCACTCTCCCTCCCCCCTCCTTCTCTTTCTCCTACATACCCCTTCCCACCCCTCTTTCTCCTTTCTCCTGACACCTCAATACATCCACAAGGGACTCAGCGGGAAGATGGGTGGCTCAGAGAGGGTGTCAACAAGGAAGAAGATGGCCAATCAGGGAAGGCAACAGTGGGAGGAGGAAATTTCTAGAAGGGAGAAGGAATGGGAGAGGAAGATATTGGTGATCACCGAGGAGCTCAATGAAAGGGAAAAGGAATGGGAGAGGAAGCTATTGGTGATCAGCGAGGAAATGGAGAAGAGGATAGCTGAGGAAAAAAAAAAAAAGCAGAAGCCAAGATCCAGACCC